>VZRH01005837.1:1538640-1638853 GCA_013397555.1 Urocynchramus pylzowi
CCGATCTTCAGGGGAGACCTTATAACTCTCTACAACTGCCTGAAAGGAGGTTGTGGCCAGGTGGGGATCAGACTCTTTTCCCAGGTAACAAGCAACAGGACCAGAGGAACTGGTGTCAAGTTGCACAGGGGAAGTTTAAACTGGATATTAGTAAAATATTTCCTCATTGAAAGGGCTGTCAAGCATTGGAAGAGGCTCTCCATGGAAGTGGTGGAGTCACTATCCCCTGAGATATTTAAAGGACATATGGATGTGGGGCTTAGGGACATGGTTTAAGAGTGGATTTGGCAGTGCTGGGTTAATAGTTGAACTAGATGATTTTAGAGGTCTTTTCCAACCTAAAGGTTCTATGATTGCAATGAAGAAAGCACCCATTATCAACTTGGGCCTCTGAAAATATAAATATCCACTTTCAGCACAACTTTCTGGCTGCTGCAAGTAGAGCACTGCTGATCCAAAGAGTGCAATATGTAGCTATGCAGAAGCATCGTTTGCACCCTTACAGCCCAATTACATAATCATACAGTGCTATATAAAGAGGTTCTCCACAGGGGACCCAGCAGGCACACTCAATAGTCCCTCCTTACATGCAAAAAAAGGATTTGAAGGCTGACATGCAGTGAAGCTTGAAATGTGAAAACAGCACACTGAAAGTTCAATATGCAATTAACCATAAAAGTAACACTGCCTCAGTTTTTAGAAGCATTTATTATATGATGTCTGAGCTGATTTAATAGTATGGAAAAGATAGCAACTGACAAAGTCTCTCAGAGGAACAGAGCAAACAGATGTATTTAAGCCACATGCACGTGATGAAAGTTGTAAGTGGGAAACAAATGATCAAGATGCTCAATATTTTCAGAAGTTGACTATAATTTTTGAGATATTTGGTGTAGTCAAGTTGCAATAGAGACCTGTTCTCAGAAAGTACTGAGTAACCCTTCTCTGACAGCAACATCACTGTATGGCATCTCAAACCTCATACCAGGAACTGTGACATCTTCAGTGGTTTTTGATGACAAGCACCAGAAGGACAAGGTGCTCGGAGGCAATTGTCTCGGGTCACATAAGTGCTCAGTTCCACATTTACTGGGACACAGACTGCTCCTCTGCCATTTCTCTGAGACCTGACTGCAGCCTGAGCTTACCCAGACTCAGTTTAAGTGGGGACACATTGAAATTTTAAAGAATGTCCTTTCAGGATTGTTCCACTTTTTTGTTATCAAAAGAACTGCATGGGAAAGGACAGTTAAAACCCTGCCCTCAACGAATATTTGATCATTTCTAAAAAGGTGGAAAAATCATGAATACAGAATACAGAAAATCAAAAAGATGAAGAGCCTCAGGGTAAGGAAAATTTGTGGAAAATCTTCTGTCTTTGAGTTCCAATAGAAAGACTGACAGCTTCAAATTTTGTGAGATAATCCAGATTAACTCCCATTCATTCTCTCTTCTCCTCTTTTTCCCTTCCTTCACCTCTCTCAGCCTGCCACGTCTTCTCCAGCATAGCTTAAACTTCAAATTCATCATTTACTTCAAATTCTCACACAAGCAAGTTTATTTCACTCTTCGGAATGGAAGCAAATGAATTTTATTTTCATGGCTCACTCTCCCAATGCCTTCTGCACGGTCTGATACATTAATGCAGATTATCATTCTGTGCACTTTTTGCATTAATTCTCAACTGGCTGACCCTCTTCATCTGTAATTATTACCATGAAGGTTTTGAATATCATTAAACTCTTCTCACCGACTGCATTAACTTTAAAAGGTAATTTGATTAATTCTGCAAGCCACTGGTAGATGGAGATTTAACGCCTCATGGAATTTCTGCATTATCAGTATTTTGCAGCAACTAGATCTGAAAGATAAACAAAATCCTTGGAGACCAGATGAAAAAGGTTGGTTGTTTTTGAGAAAGATTTTAAGTAATTTTGTTAAGCTTTAAAAGCAGTGTTCTAAATTGTTTTTCCCAGAATTACAAACGGATCATTCCTCTGCATTCCCCCACAGTACTGATTTAATAACTTTTCATTTCTGTGAAACGCATCTATTTCCAGAGCTCAGCCAAAGGTTCTTCACTTGGGAAAACACAACGTCTGTGAGGCAGCAAAAGTTATCAACTGATAAATTGTAGAACAATATAGCCTGCCAAATAATCAACATGTAAAGACTTCACCTAAGTTCAAAACTTCATGGAGAACGAAGACGCATGCTAATGCAGCATCAGTGTGGTGTCACATACAGCTGAGGCTGGTGTGTTTAAATAGAAGTACTGGAGGATGGTGAGGGTGGTAATGGAGTAAAACACAGTCATAGCATTACTGAGCAGCAATGTATTGCATTAATGGCCCAGTGTAAGCAGCTGCAGAGAGCAATTCTCTAGCAGAGATTTCCCCCTTCTCCTCCTTAGGCATGTCTGACGGCTGTATCTGCACCACCTCTTTTCTGTGTCTACTACTTCAAGGGTAGCAGAAAGCAATATTCATTAAAATTTCATAAATGTTAGCAAAGGCTCAAATTACAGATTAGAGTAGTGAATTAGGGCTACATGAGTCCTTGCATGGCATATGTTGAAGGGCAGTGGAAACTCCAAGGAAAAGGAGTTAATGGAGAGGCAGTAGCCATAGAAACCATCCTTCTGACCCATGCCAAAGCACATCAGCTCCAAAGACAAACTGCTAGTCCAGCAAGGCAGAGCTGCTAGAGAAAGGATGAGTTGAATGGCTTATTTGAGGTCTAGTAATAAGTACAAGTTTGTGTCCTTCATGGCACAGGTAGCAGAAAAGGACCATGACATTATGAAGCATTGTGATACTCTTACACACGACACTGACTTTTCAGAGGGCAGTAGTTGGGGGCTTTGTCTCTCCTTGTATCAGGGATTTCCCTCATCTCTGGGGTTTAGTTGCTTGGGTCAGACAAGGTTAGAAAGGCTGCAGGTGTCCAGGTTCAAAGAAAAATGTGGGAAGCCTTAGCACAGATCCCTCTGCTCTGCTCAGGAGCTGCATTTCAGCAGAGGATCCCACCCTTGTTGTCTGTCTGCACTGTGCTGCAGGAGAGCCTATGCCTCATCTCACAGCCAGGCTGGGTACAGCACTGGGAATGCTCCCTTGCTGCTGAGACTGATGACAATGTTATCCAGAAGGGCATAAAAAAGGTGCATAGGGAATGATATTTTTTCTTTTTCTAGTAACACAACTGAAATACTGGGAAATCATCAAGCAGGATCTTTATAGCACATAAAGGGAAAGATTCTTTCCCCCCTTACAGAATGAGTAATTGAACTGTGAATGCAACACTGCAGAATGCTGAAAAAAATAAATATACAGATTAGAAAATAGACCAGACAGATCAATTTACAGAGGATAAATTCATACTCATATTCCAGACAATTGGACTAGATGATCACTGTAGTTCTCTTGCAACTGAACTATTCTATTTTTTTCCCTTTTGCCATAGAACTGGGGTGAGGGGGCTAAGTCAGACTCAAAATCTGGCTGTCATATTTATGTTGAACAACTTTTCAGTAGTAACAGGGATTCATGGACACAAATTACCACATTTGCTTCTTGAGATAATAAGTATTTCTTCCTCCAAAACTCACTCATTTTCATGTGCACTGGGGTTTGTCTAGGACAGTGGGTACCGAGTGCCCATCAACAGGAGGAGCAGGAGGTAATGGGGCTGGGTGAAAGCTGGGATGCTTGACCTGTGGGTCTGCAATGTGAAGGCCCCACTCCAGCAAAGGGGACCCACCCTCAAACCCTTGATGGTGCAAGTTCAATAAGACCCTGAGCTTTCCATGCACTCCCCAGCTGCCCACAGGCAGAGTTTCAACTCCACCCTCTGTTACCCTCCGTGGGTGTTCTAACTACTCTTGTAGTTGCTATCTCTACAAGCCAATTGAACATCTGCTAATGATGATCCTATCATTAGATCAATGAGGGAAATTGACCTACAGAAAACCAGGATTTCTCACCTGTCAGCCTGGCTTTGTTCTCACCTCAGAAATGGCATCATGTATTTGTGCTGCCCTATTCCAAAAGACAGTCTGCCTGTTTCAAACTGTGCTCAATATCCACCTGAATGTATAGACATACCAGCTGTCATAAAGCAAAACATACAAATGCATAATTTTTATGCATACTTTACTTATTGTGTGCATCTCACTGGCTAAGCTACATGGTATTACTTCTACTTCCTAACTGGACCGGTCTAAATGATGAATTAATGAAGTACAAAAAACTTCATAGACAAATTTTTGGATAAATAATACTGCTTTGTTTGATAAAATGTATTTTTAATTGATGTGATTTAGGTCATTAATTTTCTCTGTCAGTGCAGTGAAATGGACCTAAGTCTTTTCCAGGCCTGCATTTCTATTATTCTGTAACATTTTTCTGTATCAATCAGGTCTTGGAAACAGTAATGCATCAGACCTTTGCAGACAAAAATACCTATGGCAAGTTTGCACAATTAGATCATCATTATCTTAATTAAACTTCAATGTTTGAAAATTCAGATTTCTTTTAAAGTGGACACTGTGAGAGCTACATAGCATGCTTAGAGAATACACAACTTATACGAAAAATATGATGCTCATGAGTTTTCTTGAAAAACTCTGGATGATATTTGTAAGATCTGATTTATCAATAAATATCTTCATGAGTGGAAACTTATTTCCAGTGCCAATCAGTCTCCTTTTTTGCCAATTCAATTGCATATACACATACGTACTTCTTTTTTCAAGCTCCAGCTGCCGTGGCACTCAAAATACACTGCAACAAAGATTTCCCTTGAACACAGAGGGAAAGAAAATAGAAGATCAAAATGAAACAGCAGAATGCTGCTTCCAATACACATTTCATGAGGGTCTGTATTAAGAGTGGGCTGGAGTGAGACAGGGGAGGACAGAGGAGATGGGTCAGCTGCAGAAGATGCCACAGCCATCATGGCTGTCTTGTTGTCACAGGGCTGGTGGCACCCACGGTGACACCGAGAACTCACCCTGTGGCTGACCCCCTTTCACAGAATATGTCCCCATTCTTACATTCCCCTCTTTATCTCTTTCTTTTCCAGCAAATCAGAACAGACATTTTCTATTTACCTACTATTACTTCCTGCATTTCTAAAGCCCTTACTACTGCCTGGACTACCTCAACACATGCCACATAAATTAACCATGGGCCAGTTTCCCCTGGTCACAGCGTGGGTTAGAAAAGGCAGTTTATAATTCTCTCCACAACCTCAACATCAGCAATGATTCCTTCCCTTAAAACATCTTTGAGTATCATTATTATTTTTTAATGCTATACTGTGAGTCATGGGTGTTAGCAATGTTACCACACTCTATTCAACTTTAAAACTTTTAGATGTGAAATTCACTGCAGATGGCTTTTTGTAATTGAAGATAAATGAGTGAGACCTGATTTAAATATTTGTTGAATATATGTAGATGATGGACTGGGCAACAGCAGTATCACACAAAGCATAATATTTTTTGATGCATTTTGTGATACATACCTTGCAGACAACACCAAAATCCAAGCTAGCATATATGGAAGGGAGGCAAAACTGACACCAAAAATCCCTTTCAAAAATTTGTGTCCAGATGGGTGAGGAAAATAAACCATGCTCCTGAGGTACAATAGTGTACCTAATCTCCCTTAAAGTGGAAGCAATCTCATCTAAAGTAAGAGTTTTTAAGCTGGTTTAGATACAAGGCAGATGCATATAACTGCTGAGAGAGCCAGAAGCAGGAAAATGAGCAAAATGTTGGTAACGAAGCATTTATGCAGCAGCTGCACTGTGCTGCAAAACAAGCACAGGTCGTTAATTAGCAAAACATCTCCATCCATGACCAACACTTTAAAATTTGAGAGACTGTTTACAAATAGCTGAAATATTCAGAATATGCTGTTTGTTGAGATCTATTTTTCATCCTGTTGGTTTTTAAAGCTTGTGTGCTGTAAGAGGCAAGCAGATATTTGTTGCACTCCACTACTAGAATCTGTGAGATTAAGATATGAATACAAATACCTCCAGCACTAGGCATTCAGAAACAAGAGCTCCAAGTCATATTCATAAGAGAGACCTTATCAAGGGTGTCACTGGGACTGAATAGACCCAAAAATACTTTTAGCCCTGACCAAACTCATGCACAAATCCTGTGGAAATATATTCTGCAAGTTCCCTCAGGTAAAGATTTGGGTGCATTAAGGGATGCCTGTATTTAGACATCATATAAAGTAAAAAATAAATGGCTCCATTTACCTCTGCTGGGATGGCCAGTTTTCTCACAGTTCTCCCAGTTTCACTTGAATGCATGTAAGATTTTCATCTTAACTACAAAGGCAGATTTTGATGGGCCCCAAAGTGTTCCAACAACCATTAAAAGCTCTTTATACTATAGTAAAGAATGCTGTTAAGCTTAACCTGCCTTTTCTGAGCATTAGATACACGCACAAACTGACAAAAATACAGGGAAAATGAGGACAACACAAGGCAGAAAGTTCATTCCAAACATAACCCAACAAGTAGAAAAAAGGGAGCGAAGATGATGGAGAAGACATGTGATGGTAGACATGTGAGTGTCACACCCTGTCACACCCATCTCTTCATAGTTTTTTTGCTTTGAATGCTTCACAAAATGGGGCATTTTCTTATTTGAGAACAATTGTTTTTTTCCTAGAATCTTAAAAAATTACTCTCTTTGTTTTGCTCTGCATCTTATCATCTTCTGTTGTAGTTACAAGTAAGGTGTTGATATTTCATAATCCAAAGGCTAAATTTAGTAACTGTTGTCTTTTCGTACTTGGAAGCAGGATAGCAACGTTCCCTGATTCCAAATCTTTGGGCCTCAGAGAATAATGGCATTATCTAAAAATACATAGCTTTTCAAATATAAATGCATTTCACTTTGTCAGCATTTTGCCAGCTTTTTCCATGCACTGACACCAAACTTATTTTCCTTAACAAAGTCTTTGCCAGGATGGAAATCAGTATTCAGGACTAAAAAAAGCACAACAGCTTGCTGAGTCTCCTGACAATAGAGGAAAGCACAAAAATTGCATTTTTATTAGTTGTATCTTTACGACAGCATTTAAATACACAGGTGAATTCCCAGTATATAAACAAATATTTATTACTAACACAATAAAATATTTATAGCATTGAAAAGCTAGTCAAGAACCTAGAAACTATTGTAAGCTTCAATATCAGGGGGCTTGTAAATGAATGCATAAATAGAAAAATTATGCCTTAATTTAAATGTATTCATTATTTAAATGTTCTGCAGCTTTTAAATAATTTTTTAAAAAAGCTAATTGGAAGCATAGAATATTTTAATAATTTAAAAGAGCTTCCTGATTAATTTATAGGATTTATCTCCTTTCATTTTTGCTGTAAATCTTGCACAGGTAAGCTGTGCAGTTTGCTCCACAAATTATTTCAGATTGCTCACAAATGTTTTCTTGTCTGGTAAAGTTTGACAAAGCTAAAGATCAAATGGTTACCTTGGATCAGACATGGAACATGAGCCACTTGCATTAAAAGTCATGTAATTTTTTTATATTGGTGGTGTTGCAAAAGAAGCAGAATTTTACATGTGCCCATTTTGAAGACCACTTAATGGGAAAATAGCTGGGTTTTGCACTCTAAGACTACCAACACACCTAGGCAGTGAAGGTTGCCACTGAATATTCTTGTTGCAGGGTTGAATTTTTGTAAAAATAAATAGAGTGACATTGGCTGCAGTTTCAGATATCTTAGAGATTTAGGCACAACATTAACTAAAGGAATTGATCACATCATCTTCTGAAAATGGAGCAAATCTGAGAAGTCCTTGGAGAGATCTCCCGCAAAGGGTGTTCTCAGCTGCTGTTCAGACAGCTGCAGAAAGGAGCTTGGTGCTGGTGAAGTTCAGGGCAAGCCCAGGGGAGGAGGAGATGGGAGATGCTGGGACGTGCTGCCGTGCCTGCGCGGGCGGCGCAGCAGTGGGACAGGGTGCGGAACGGGAAGGCAGAGCTGCTCTTTGCTGAGGCCAGCCACAGCAGGGGAGGACATTCAGTGCAGGCACTGGGAGGTCAGACCAGACCCTCTTTGTGCAGAGGATGTGGTGGGAGCAGGCAGCACCAGCAGATTTAAAAAGGGATTGAGCAGGATCATTAATGCATGGGAAGGGGAGTAGGCAGGGAAGGGAAGCTGGAGAAGTTCGAGGCAGTGGCAGGAGAAAGTGGCCAGGCTCCTGTGCTCTCCCCAAGCCATTTTGCCACCACAGAGCTCAGAGAATGGGGTAACACAAACCCCTTTTCTGCCTAGGATGGCATTTCTTATGTTTGTGTTTTCACACTTGAGATGCCAGAGTAAAATGCTATAGAGCAGAAAAAAAATAATATCACAGCCTCACAAGAACTAATTTGAGTTGGAAACCACAGAAAACAGCCTGGATATTCAGCAATTTTCTGTGAGAGAGACATTTACTGAGGCTGGTTAGCTGTGTGAGCAGATCAGCAGCATAGCTGGTCTTGGTGGGAAACTGCTCCTGCAGCAATTCCACCCCTCATAGTGCAGGATTACTGGGACAGATGTCTCATTCACTCACAGGGCACCATCAGCAGCTCCGTTACGGGAGACAACACAGGAAAAACACTTTTCACTGCAAGAGAAGCCACGCTGCAGAATGGCTCTGGACTTGCCCTGGCTAAGACATGTCCTAAGCAGCTCAGCACTGGCCAGAGAAAGACAATTACTATTCTTTGGTCCATTTATCTCCATGGATTACAGGGAGCAGGTGATTTAAACAGTTACATCCAGTTCAAGCCAGAACTACAGCTACATCATCCAAGCCAGACAAGCCAAACTTCTCCTTTTATGGGAGTGTCTTAAAAAATCCAACTTGACAGCAGTAAGGCAATTGATAAACTGTATTATACCTGGCTGCTTTTTGTTTGTGCAGTACCCAGTCCTGCTGTGTGATTAGGGCTTCCCTGAACATCAGAAAAGCCAAGAAATAATAACAAGCTGTGTCAGAAACACAGCATTTTAGCAGGGCAGAAATTACCAATCATTGGGAGCAACTTTTCTGTTATGTCACAGGCTGTGGGTGCACTTGTATTCAGTAAACTTCTCTGTTGCTGACTTTTGCACTCCCCAGAAGTACAACATGATTAATTTTCTGAAGACAGTTCAGAAGCCTTAAAACCACCTTTCTGTACTCCAGGTGACAGAGCAGCAAGAGGAACATTCACCCTTGCTATTACCTTGCTAGGTACAAAGGGACAGATGCTAAGGTTGAATCTGGTTCGTGGGACTCTGCCTCTCCCACTGCTGGCAGCCCTCCCACCCAAACTGGACATCAGAGCAAACCAGACCTCTGGAGAGCACAGAAGAATTTTGATGCTTCACATTACAGCTTTAATTTCTGTCTGAGCACTTAGGAGTCCAAGGCCAGACTAGAGCTTTTCTTGTGATTTAAGACACTGTAATATACTTGTCATCCTTTGGGCTTAAATGCATCTCTGAAGTTATGCAACTGATCTTTTAAATTCTAAAGTCAACTGGGAGCTAAAATCTCATGAAGTATCCCATATCCATTTGAATTAGAGAGAAATTATATATGCTTTTAAGTCTACTTTTAGTTTGTGCAGAATTTATCAGCTAGCCATATCTGTATTATTAATTTTTTGTAGACAGACTAATTTCATGTTTTACTTCTCAGAATATACTAATCTTTTTTTCTGAACTAATTCAGTAGCAGTTCGTAAGCTGCATGTTACCAGAAAGCTGAACATAATGTGAGCCTTGGAGCAGACATGAAAAGTGCTTTATTCTTGGAAAAACAGTTTGATTTTGAGGTCTATGGTCAGAGGTAAAGTCTGTTCACAGTTAGATAAATAAACTGTAGAGTGAAATGAAACCCAAGGAAAAGTGAAAAACAGGGCTCTAGCAAGGGAAAATATCTTAACCTATGAACGTAAGTCACAGGAATGAGTGAAGAGATGGGAAAAAACTCTACCAAAAGCCTCAAAAAGGACAATGTTTTCCTTCCATTTTCACTCTGCACAAATCAGTTTATTGCAGCTGGTTTGCTCAAGTGTTAGTTTTGCCCTGGAACATTTCTGATCCTGCTGGGCTTCCAGTTTCAGCATCTTTTTGTCACACTCCTGCAGCAAACACATACACAGAGATTCAAAAGGATATCTCATATTGCAGAAATACCAAACAAGCCTTAAGAAACAAGATCCAGGAGTAATTGTAAGGCACAGGCTTCCTTCACCTGGCCCCTGACACCAGCTGTACACTCCAACATAAATACCATCCCTATTTGAGAAGCACCATCTTGCTTTTTTTCCCTCCCTGTGTTTCCTGATAACTCACTCTTCCCCAGCTCTTGCCCTTAGTGTTAAGCCTCAAGATTTTGCTTCCTTATGGTAGGAAGGGCCCTTCCTAACAGGTTTGTGCAGTGGGGTACAGCCCAGCCAGTGCACAAATACTGCTGTAGTGCTGTGCCATTGTTGAAGATAGAAAGCTTCATGTCCCTAAATTTTTGCTTCAGCTCTCAGGATGCTCTACCTACACAGAAAACTCACCCAAAAAGTTACAGTTTTCATATTTTTTCCTGGGAAAGCAGCCCAGGCTGTTTTCTGGCAGTAATGTTATGACTGATGAAGTGTCTACAGGAAAGAGCCAGAAACTCCCTGCAAGGCCCAAATGGTCCTCCTGAAGCCTCAGTGCCATTTCATTATGGGCACTAAGTGAGATGGAAATCAAGAGGGAAGTTTCATCTAAGTCTCATCATAATTCAGTGATGTGGAACTTAAGTGTGCCTACAAAATTGACTTTGTTCTTTTGCCTTTGCAAAGTCCTTCTTCAATTTACTCAGTTCCCCTTATTTTTTTCCTTCTACATTTTCCATTTGCTGCTATGTCCTCTTTTTCACCCTTCCATTTTCTCTCTGACCTCTCTTCACAGTCCCACTGCAACTGCAGTTTCTATTAAATTTGAAGAAATATACATTTCATACTGGTTTTTACAGAATAAATTCTGTATTGACTGAGACCTGTGAAAAACTGCATAAAACAAAGAAGTTAAAAAAAAAATAGAGGAAGTAGGTTCCAGCTATGATCCTCTGCCCTGTGAGCACAGATAATACCCACCAGGAAAGTTTCCTCATCATCTTGCACAGAGTTGCCTTTGCTTGTTAAATTGGATCTGAATTATCTGAATTCAGGATGATTCTTAATATAACAAAGTCCCTGCAAAGAAGTTGGCAAAGGATGAGAACATTACATGGAAATTTGACAGAGCTATCTGATATAATGGATGAAAAATTGGTTTCTTCATAAACATGGTGCTGAAGTAGAGGGAAGTAATGCCATCTTTCCTGATTTTAACCTCCTACAGAGAAATTGTTCTCTGTTGCACATTATGGTCCTCTCATACACTTCTCTTTAGAGCAAAGAGTTTCCACAGGGAGAAGTGGAACCTTGGGAACATTTTTGTATAGGTAGAGTGTTAAGCATGTATCTCCTCATTCTCCTGTGTTTTGCAAGGCATTGCAGAGGAACTGGAGATACATGACTGTGGTCTGGACCAGGTTGCCTGGATCATGCACCCTAAAAGGTAAGCACTGTGGCACTCAACTGGTACATGCTTCCTTCTTTTCTGGGTCTGGTCCAAATCCTTCATTACAGCTTCAGTAATGGAAAAGTTTCTTCTAAGAGTACAACTTATCTCCTGCAGAAGTTGAGCCTTTAAAAGAGTGGTGACATGCATTACCCTAATGCAGTGTCCTTTTTTAGGACACAATTTCAAAGATGAATCATGCTCATATGAAAAAGGTGAGAGACTCAATTTTCTCTTATCAGTCCTGTAAACAATACACCTTCCCTGTGTCAAAAATACCCAATTAAAAGTTTAAAATAAAAATAGATCTTAAAATAGGCAGTAGTCCTGCCCATGGCTCAGTGCTGATATTATTTCAAAGGCCAGGAGACTTGCCCTTCATGCTCCTCGTGGCAAACAGCAGGGAAGTGGAGGCTTTAAACACAGAGGGACAACTTTAAAAGGGACAAGCAGGAGCAGCTCTTGGCCATCAATATGACCAGACCTCAGGAACCTGCCTTTCATCCAGGGACTGCCTCATGGCAGCAGCCCATGGACAGCAGGGCAGGCATCCCCTCCTTTGGGCTGCAGTGGAGTTCCCTTGGATCAAATCACTTCTCCTTTCACTGTTACAAAGCAACACAGCCATGATGGTGATAGTGCTTGGTGGTTCACCCCTCTCCTGAAGATAAGGCATCTGGGACTAAGTCATCCACACTGAATTTCTGGGAAATCTTGAGCTTTTGGGTGTTTGGATTCAAGGATGGCAGCATTACCTCCTACATCAGGAAATAATAAACCAAGACAAATGGAAACCTTGTGAACCATAGAAGCAGGTGTACATGTGAGGGTGTGGTACATCCTGCAGTCACTTCAGCCTCATGGATTTGATGTATCTCCCATTTTCTACAGGAGATGGACACCAAACTGCACAACACTGACAAGGCTGAAGCAGTTCTAGACATGTTCCTGGCTTCAATGAAAAATCATCAAAAACTCAAGTGTTAACAGAGAGATCCATAGAAAAAGATGAGATGGGACAAGAAGATTTACATTCTTGAACCTGGTCTGCCTAAATTCTCTATACTGCCTCTGCATCTTGTGTGACTGTGGACCTACATAAAGCAGAGCTTACTGCTTTGAGACACACACAAAATGAGAGAAAAGAAGCTTCTGCCAGACAGAGGAAGGGCAGAGAACACAGAGGACAAAGGGAGAGGATAATGAACTATCTTGAGGAGATGTGTACATGAGAGAGACTCCAGTGATCTGAAAAAGCTACAAGCTGTACAAGTGGGACCTGAATATCACAGAGGACTCCAGCCTGAGTTAAAAGGATGCATTAAGAAAATGGTGGGAGCAGATATTTATAAACTATATTATGTCCAAATGTCTCATGTTAGCTCAGGTAAAGAGGTAAATGCAAAAGTTAAGAGTAGGTTAGGCACAACTGGTTTTATTCACAAAGCAAGTTTTGCCTGAATATAAACCAACTAGAACATAAGAGCTACATGGTTATTTGGAATATAAACTAAAATCTTCTCTTCTGACTAGCATGGGCTGGGGCATTTTCAGAAGCCAGCACTCTAAATATTCCACACTGCCGCATTTGCCAAAAATGCAAAATATTGCAATGCAAAGATCAAAGTAATTTTTCCCAAGAAAAGTTTTCTCTGCCTCTCATGTAGTTCTAAATTCATTTGCAAACCATTGTTTCTATTACAATTTCCTTCTGCCATCACAGAATCAGAGAATCACATTGTGTTCCTGAGAGCATTGTCCAAACACTTCTTGAACTCTGTCAGGGCTGGTGCTGTGACCACTGCCCTGGGGAACCTGTTCCAGTGTCCACCACCCTCTGGGTGAAGAACCTTTTCCTGACCTGTGAACACAGTGGCTTCTGAACAGTTTGGCCTGTGAACTTAGTGTGAGGGGTAGACCTTGGCTGGACACCAGCCATCCACCAAGCCTCTCTGGCAGGGGAAAGAAAAAGTGATGGAAAATGACTCATAGGTTGAGATAAGGCAGTTTGCTGAAGCAAAACTGAAAATTGTGTGTGCACAAGCAAAAAGAAAAAAAACATAGGATTATTCTCTACTTCCTGTTAGCAAGCAATGTTCAGCCACTTCTCAGGAAGCAGGGCTTCAGCATGTGGAGCAGTCTCTCTGGAAGGCAAACACTGCAAATAACAACTGCCTCCCCCTTCCTTAGCTTTTATAACTTAGCTGACATCATTTGGGATGGAAATTTCCTTTAGTTAACTTGGGTCAGCTGGCCTAGGTGTGTCTCTTCCCAGGACTTTGCATACTCCCAGCCTGTTGATGGGAGGCAATGCTGGGGAGACAGCACTGCTGTCAGTAGTTTCCAAAGCACTGGTGTGTTATCAACACCTTTCTAGATATCACTGCAAAGCACAGCACTCTGAGGGCTGCTATGGGAAAACAAACTCCATCTCAGACAGACCCAATGCAGCTGGGATGGCTTCACTGCTGCAAAACATGTTTAAAGAATCAAGTTAAACTGATTAAAATCTCAGCCTTACCTCTACCAAGGGGTTTTGTTGGGTTTTTTTGCCTATCAGTTTGGCCAGACAAACCCAGTCACATGGGCAATTTGACACTGAAACTGAAATTGCATGCATAACACCAAATACCTTTTGGACCTCCTTCCTCTCATGCAAATTCCCACATCACAGCACATGGCTGCTCACTTCATTGAAATCTTGTTGACACTAATGCTAAATACCAGATGTTTAGGGATTACCTACAAGGGGGCCTGATGTTGAAGAGAGATTTATGAGATGATCTTTCTCTTCAGAAACTTTCCTCCTGGCAATGAAAACAACTCCCAAAACTCAATGATTTGCAGTTTCCCAACTGTTTGTTGTTAGCCTTAAATTCCAAAGTTCTGCTATTCCAAGTTTCTTCCATATAAACATGCAGTTTGGTTTTGGATCCTACTAAACTATGCTTCAACGATTTTTAATGGCACAGAAATGTAAATTCTAAATTTTTACAGTACAAGAATGTATTTCCTAGTTTCTCTTTTTAATCCCCTTCCTTCAGGTTCATCGGTTCCTCAACTATGCCCTCCTACTTGCCATTTCAAATCCTCTGTATTCTTCCTATTTTATTTTGATGTCCACTCTTAAATAAATAGCCCTTATAGAGTTTAATGCCTTCATATGAGATTTTCCTTAATTGTCTTTGGCAAGCAGATCTCCCAAAGGTTGTCAAGTACAATTTCTCTTAGTAACTTATTCTTGGGCCATTCAGTGACCACCCAATGGTCTGGCAAGATGCACCACCCTCACTTTGAGAGGATTTGTCCCCCAGAACCACAGATCATTTACTGAACCTGCATCATACTTGAGTTCACTAAGAATGCAGGCAGATCCATGGTGTTGGGCTGAATTCATCAGAGCAGCAGCATGCCTACTGATGTGCTCTCTGGAAAAACAATGTGATTCTCTGTAGGAGAGACAACCCTGGCACTGGTCTGCTGATTGTTTCTGTGTGTGTTGCACACCACCAGTGACTATTGTTATTGTGTTATCAAATACTACCAATAAGCAGTAATAAAAAAATCAGGAAATATCTTCCTTCAAATGAAAGCCTGTGGAAGCTATCAGATTGTAATGGACTGTAAATGTTATTCCTTCTTTCCTGTTTGTTGGTATTCTTGTAGTTTTAAACGAAGGAAAGATTTCTAGAAATACTCTAATCCCTTTTCATAATTTTTATTCCCAACAGCAATAATGATACACTACACTGGTTCTTTGAAGAACTGGAAAGGGCACGAAAAAGTCAAATGAGAATAGTGTGTCCAGGTGCTAGATACAATTTCAGCTTCCCAAGAAATAACCCTGTTTAATTTATTTTAATACTGGCAATCACACTTTATGCTATCTAATGCTGAATCTAGCATCAAATCTTTCCATTTGGAAATAACCCCTACAAAATGTGTCAAGAACGGGTGAATACCAATATCCCAGAACTTGGGGATAAAGAGCTCCAAATGCATATTTTCCTTTTGCAAATTTCTACATAAAGGCAAACTAACTGTCTCAGAATTATTTTGCTGATAGCTGTTTCTTCATTCAGCCTTTATATGTCATGCATTTTGTAGAGAATAAACAGTAGTTTCCTCTTTAATAACTATTGTATATACACCCCGAATTTTAGTGCTGGATTAGTTGCTCTATTAAAAAGTTTAGGATTTGTGAATTTTTTCAGAAAAAAGTAATTTGTCTCCCTCAAACAGTATTTCTTCAGGACTTGCACTGTTTTTCTCATTTCCTGCTACTTCTCATGTGCAGTTGATCTTGAATTTTACAAATTCAACTGTATCTTTCCTTTTGAGGACTCTGTTTTCCTGCAACATCTTAATTACTCTGCTGGCCTAAACCAGGATTATTGAGGAGCCTGGAAAGGAGGAGGCTTTAGCTGAATCTGAGAGCTTACTACTTGTCAAAATACTCTGTAATCCTTGGTAGGATTATTCTCTGCAGTGTTTCCTTGCTGCTAAATGACAAACAAATAAAATTTGCTGTTTCAATAAAGCGTGAAATGTTGTCTCACTTTTAATAGACCTGAGGCAATGTTTGACAAAGATATCAGAAGGAAGAACAATGAGGAAGAACAAAGGCAAGGGTATGTCAGATTTGTGGTGAGCTTAATCCTGCACCCCAAAGAGTTAGACTACAACAGGTCTAACTGTGACAGGTCTGTTTCATAGAGATTCTTTTCTGATCTTGAAGCTGAAATGTGTCTTTGAGGTGGTTGGACAAAACTCTCCAAATTCTGCATGCTGGGAATCACAGTCAGCACTAATTCAATGCCAGAAGAAATGTCAGGGAAGGCAGTAAACATACATAATAGCTAAAGAAATATTTTAAAAGTCAGCCCAGGATAGATGTTTTGGGTGAAAATTGGGTGTGGAAGACAGACACTCAATTTGGGAAGACTGTAGGGTGAAATCATGGATTAATAGCTCTCAGTGCAAATAGCTGTCATTTTTCTAGGAAAAATTGAATTGCAACCTACAGACAAGTACTGCTGTGATGGTGTTTTACCAAGATATGGGGTTATTTTCCCTGCACCAATCCCTCCATAACAGTCTTGGCCAGTGGTGCTTTCTGGTGATGAAACTCTGGACCAAGAGGGGCACACCAAGATTTATGCCTCAAAATACTACATGAGATTCAGAAGAGGTTATGAAAGCACAAGTATAATTTTATTTCAAATAAGTGCTGTCATGAAACTCTAATGACTTCCTTGGTTTTGTGGTAACGTGTAACAGTGATGGACATAATACAGAAATCCACACATGCATGTTTTTGCAATCACATTCAGCACATCTTCCAGCTACTTTTAGCTCCAGAAAGCTATAAATATATTTTTTTATCAATTTTGATTTAGGGAAATTTTACCATTAGAGACTTTTTAGGATTCCAGTCTGAGTTTGTATGTATTCCTGGATCATTTTACTGTTGGTTAGTCTGAAGAACACTGCCTGAAGGCACACTCTAGCTATTTTCATGGTTCTCAGGTGTTCTGGTGGGATCTCAGTGCTACACATACTCCTTCCCAGAGTACTTTGTTGGTATCTGCACCTGCAAGTGCAGCTTGTCTTTCCCTTTGTTAACACTATCACCATGTTTTCCTTTTTAAGTTCTTAATACAAAAGAACTACAGGTTTCTCCCCATGTTTTTTTTTTTTCCCCAGGAATGCTCTTCTTGGTTCTCGAGTGCTTGATGTCCTGTTTGTGCGTTGTGGCAGTCTCTTCCAGACCTTTTTCTAGACCTTCATTCACTTTCCAGGACCTCCTTCACACCACTGTAATGTTCAACTTGATCCATGACAGCATGTGCCAGACAATTTCAGCACAGTAAAGTTTTTGGGATAACACCTAGTTCTTACAATTTCTCCTGCCACTAATTTTTACCTTTGTATAAAAAGAAAGCCACTGTAGCTTCTAGCTCTGTTTAAGCAGTATTCAGCATGCTAAATATGGACTCCAAGTGCACACTAGTAACATACTCAGTTCATATGCTTTACATGGTTGTGCTAGTAAAAGCCACAGATTTTTTTCTTGCTGTGGAGGGAGGAAAGCAGTATGTGTGAACTGCAGCCTCAGTATATTGATCTGAATTGAAAAAACAAAATGGTCCTTCTTCCCAATGGTATTTAAATCATAAAACTCATAGCAGCAGTGAAGGATACATTTCTGAAATTCTTTAGAAAATACTCATCAAGCCTGTTAAATTTTGATAAAAATCATCTAAGTCTTTAGAGAACCCAGCTGAGAATACACCTGGACTGGGTCAGGCATGCCCCTAACACCTCTAAAAGTCACAGTTACCTGAAAGAAGTGAATTCATTCCAGACATCCACCCATACTTAGAAGCACCTTTAGTTCCTAAACCAAGAGACTGATGGAGGGAAACCATTTTTTATTCAAATTCTGGTGATATGCTGACAGTGAACAGAGGCAAGGCTGAGGCAGTCAGTCTTTTCTTTGCCTCAGCCTTCACCAGCAATGTCTCTGTGGTCCCTGTGTAATGAGAGGTGACCCATGCTGGAACAGTCTGCCCCTGAAGGACTGCGTGCTGTGGAGGGGACCCACACTGGAGCAATTTGTGAAGAAATGCAATCCATGGGAGGGATTCACATTGGAGAAGTTTGTGGAGGATGTATCCTGTGGAGGGACCCCATGCTGGGGCAGGTAAATAGTGCAGAGTCCTCCCCTCAAGGAGGAAAGAGCAAGAGAGACAATGTGAGATGGACTGACCACAGCCCCCCTTCCCCAGTCCCATCCCCCTGTGCCACTGAGCAGAGCAGGCAGAGAATTCAGGAGTCAAGCTGAGCCCAGGAAGAAGGGAGGGGTGAGGCAAAGGTGTCTGAGAATTGGTTTTATTTCTCATTACCCCACTCAGA
This sequence comes from Urocynchramus pylzowi, assembly GCA_013397555.1. NCBI lineage: Eukaryota > Metazoa > Chordata > Aves > Passeriformes > Fringillidae > Urocynchramus > Urocynchramus pylzowi. Next base: position 1,557,187 of record VZRH01005837.1, read on the forward strand.
TTTGCTTGGTAATAAGTTTAATTTACATTTTCCCCAAGTGGTCTGTTTTGCCTGTGATGGTGACAGAACTCTCCCAGGCCAAGCTTGACCTGTGAGCTTCTCAATATATTTTTTCTCCCCTGTCCAGCTGAGGAGGGGAGGGATAGAACAGCCTTGGTGGGTACCTGGCATCCAGCCAGGGCAAACACACCACAGGGAATAACCCCTGGCAGGGGCCACAGGGTCCATTAAATCACTGCATTGACCAGGGTTACACAGGGTTCATTGAATCACTGCATTGACTTAGATGGTTGCCAATGTGGATCTAAGAATATCTGCCCTAAATTTGTTTTAGCACTCCGAATACTACAAACACTCATCCCAATTGCTTTCCAAAGGGATTATTTTTCTCCACTGAAAAGCAGCTAGTGCCACAAAGCTGCTTGAACTCAGTTATGGCCTGAGCCAAGTTGATTTTTAACATTAAATAATGTTTCTAAATTGCTTTGGGGTTCACAGATGACAGTTCTTAGGAATTTGTAAAGAAGGGTTTGATTCTTCAAACACCCAAGTCACACACAAGCAGTTCTCACTCAGTGATACTGCCTCTAATTTTCACTTGGGGACCATAGGTTTTTTTGTGTGTGACTGTGCAATATCAGATTAGCAGCCTATCAACTCCAAACCTTTCAAAAATGTGAGTAAATCCCATGAAAAATAATGTTAGCTTGAAAACTAAGACTTTTTAAAGATTCTTTTATCATGCTAATATTATATTGATAATTACATTTTCTAAATTCATTTTTTAAGCACAACCTTGAAAATAAAAATTACAAAAATCTTCATTTTATGACAACTAAAAGTTTGCTTTGGAATGGCCTGCCCCTCCAAGAAAAGAAACCTCAGTATAAATACAACAGTAACTTAAGTGCTGATAACACAAATGTTTTGCTTAGGATAGAGGCTGTTTTCCTGTGGAGAGGAAGGGGAGTTGCTTGAGAAATGGGCTAATCTCTGCCAGATCCAGTTAGGTACAATGATACTTAAAATCACTCTCAACACACTGGTATCTTTGACTTTTTATCAGGACTTGTCCAGTGATGGAGATACTGCAGTGTTCCTCAGCATACTCCTCCAAAGCATCAGTACTTTAAAATGAAACCTTCTTCCATCTCTCCATTTTACCAAATTTCTTCTTATCCAGCTTATGGGGGATACAGAGCATCTTGTTCCTGGGAGAGGCAGCAGGAAAGGGGAGAGAAGATTTCTGGTGTGAAGTGACACTTGGCCTCCAAGGGTCATCTCCTTGCTGGACTGAACAACTGGTTTTCTCTCAAGCTTTCCTCTTACACCACATTTTCTGAATCTCTAATTGGTCTAATTGTCTGCCTCTGCTGCTCTCCAGTTAGCCCACTTGTTTCTGGAACATCAGTACCCAAATATGGAGATTGCTCCAGCTAGGCTTTCACTGGTTCTCTGTGGCACATTTCTTTCATTATTTATTTAATGTCTTATTTACATATCATGGCTCTGCATCCTGCAAAGATGGTTGCTTCTGCTTTTTGGAGAATGATGGCGCTGCTGACTCTTGCTCTGTGGGATGAAATCTCAGCTAGAGCAGGTCTTCTCACTGTCTCACACACAGAGCATCCAGGGGATGGTGTACCTGGCTGTGGTTTCTGAGGGCTGTTTTAATGTCTGAGTGCTGGCATGAGAGTTTTTTCTTTGATACATAAGCCACCTGATAAATTCTGCTTGAAAACTACTGCATCTCTTACATCAGTTTCTGCCACCCAGAGGACCCTGCTGCCACATTTTGGACTACTTGTGTAGCAAAGTCACAGTTAAGCAGATCCTGCTCAGTGCTTTGCAGGAGCTGCTGCTCCAGCTGGAAGATGCTGCAGTTGTGCAACTGGATCATGCACTGGCAAGCTGGATGTCTGTAGTTTATGAAAAGTCTGACACAGGTTTACACAGACACACAGATCACTGTGTGGAGGGCCATGCTCCTGGGGAATGCTCAAATATCAAGACAAACTGGACAAGCCAAGCAGGCAGTGTGGGTCCTGGTGGGGATTGATGCACTGAATGTGGATAACAAAGATATGCAGCTTAAAAGGACATGAGGGAAATGCACGATACAATGTACATGGGACTCATCAGAACTCCTTAGGAAGAGAAGCTGTGGCTGGGCTTGCTTTTGTTTCCTGAGCATTTTGGCTCAGTGTGTTCTGGTCAGTCTCCTGCAGAGAGAGAAGCTCACCACTCACCACACTGCCTGATAAATAAATCCAAGTGATGGGTCCAGTGCCAAGTTGGGGTTTTTTTTGTGAGCAGACTGGCCCCTTACCTGGATGAACTCAGTTAGAAAGAGGACCTGGAAAAGGCACCTGTGTCTGGAAGGTGAACAATGTGCTGTGCAGCTTTGCTGGGAGAAAAAGTTACAGAAACTTGCCAGTTGTATGCTATATATCTTAAAAAGTCAAAAATATCATAAAATGGAGAATTTTGCTCCAATTTACAAGATCAGTTTGAACTCTAAACCTGTCCTACAGCTCCTTTGTTACATGTAGATTTTATAAACACCCTCCTTAGTTCTCCATTCCTGTAACTGAAGTAAGCACTGAACAGTTGTAGGCTCAGGACCACCTTGTGGAGCTCCCTGTTGGAAATTGAACCATGGTCTTCATTCAGTGAGCATGGCTATGGGAGCTGCTGCTCTCTTGCCCTACCAGTTTCCCTCAGATGAAATTTCCCTCTTCAGCTTGCTTTGAGATCCCCATGTAAGACAGCACTGAAAGCTTTATGTGATGTCCCTTGCTATCCCCTCTGTCCACGGTCTCCTGCCTTTGTCCTAGGAGGAAATTATTTTGTTTTGACGTGATTTGTTCAAGGCAAATTGATGTTGGCTTTTTCCTGACACTGTTTTATCCCTCTGTAATCCATTTCAAACACATGAAAGAACTCCATAAATATATAAATGAATTAACCAAATATTTCCTACCTAATCTTTAATGCAGTCTACTCACAGTTCATAAAAATATTTACGCAGAGACACATTATTGTGTTTTTCTGATCCTTTCTGAGCCTACGTAAATGCTTAACATAGCTGCTCTCTGCACAAATTAAATAAGATAATTCCCTGTAAATGAAGTAAAAAGCTGAGACTTAATTTGTGAGGCCAGTCACTCACAGAAAATCCTAGCACAGTCTTTTCCAAAGGCGAAGGAGTGTTTGGCTCAAAAAATTACAACTCTGATTTTGCCCCTGAACTCCTTTGAACATTTATTCAAATGTTGAAAAAATTTTAAATTATAACATCAAGTACTGCATTATGCAGCAAGGTCTGTAAATCTTTTTGGTGATCTTCAGGAGTTTCATCAGTGTATTCAGCAAGTACATAGGAAATATTTAATAAGCTTATTTATAAAGCATTATAAATGGTCATAAATGGTTTATAGGCATGTAATAAAGAGATAAATAAGTGTTAAGGAGTATTTATCAAATCAGCCTAATCTCCAAGAACAGGGTTTAATTAGCATTTCTACAAAGTCTCCTGTTCTCTCTGCCATCACATTGTAAATGTTACACTTCTCAGCAAGGCTAGGATAAGATGTGGTACTCCTCCTGGAGCATTTGTACTACAGCAATAATTCATCGTTTGGATGCCAGGATGCTGGGACTTTGATTAATGTAATGACATACTTTATGGTATCCCTGGCAGAAGCTAGGAGAGATCACAATTTATACTGAAAAGTGAATTCAGGATTCTTATTCAGAGCAGAGGGTTTCAAGATAAATGATACACTACCCTACGGCTTCTTGCAATGGTTACTGATTGTATTTTATTGCACAGTGGCGTAACTTGACCTTAAGAAATACTGCATACATTCAAGATGCAATTTATCAGGTGGCTTATGTATCAAAGAAAAAACTCTCATGCCAGCACTCAGACATTAAAACAGCCCTCAGAAACCACAGCCAGGTACACCATCCCCTGGATGCTCTGTGTGTGGGACTGTGAGAAGACCTGCTCCAGCAGAGATTTCATCCCATATCCCCAGAGATGTGCAGGAGCAGAAGGATCTGTTCTCCAGCCCTCAGTGAAATCACCCAAAAGACCTCTGCCATGGACAGGAACTTTCAAACCAAAATAAATCCCAGGCCTCCCTTCAGCCTTCAAACCATTATATCTTAAACACAGGAAGGATTTTTGTCTCACAGAATAACACAAATGACAATGATGTAATCTTTTTTACAAGAGCGACTAAACAGCATTATGTCACTGCCAAAGAGATGGGGAGTAATTGAAAACTAACACTGAATATCATAAATTATTGTTTATCTCTAGACAAATAAATGGCTATCTTTGAAAGCAGACTTACTTGTATGGTTAAAGTTTAAAATAGCATTCATAGTAGCAATTTAAGCTCTTAAAATATACACTTTAAAAATAAAAAGATTTACTGTAATGTCCCTCAGCTGCATTTCTGCAGAATAGTCTTAAATCATTCCAATTGCTTAATGCAGTCTGTAATTTATCAGCACAAATAAGTCAGGCTTCTCAAACCCAGACCCAGATACATGTAATTGTTACATTACATAAACTTCATGTATATTATGAATTATTCAGGTATCAAAAGGACTCTTTAAAATTAATAAGTGGTTTTTAATATGCAAACAGCATATTGATTACATATACCTGATTTTTTATTCCTAAGGTCCGATGCGTTTTTCTGGGAAAAGAGTTGTCAAAACAGGGCTTGGAGTAAATGTTGCAAATTAGGAGTGAAAAAAAAAACCAAAAAACATGAACTTGATGCAATCCATCAAGGCACACATGAAAAGCTCACCCATGTATGCAGTGAACATCCAGAACTCCCTGTGAATTCAGAAGTTGTGATGTATCTGAGTCATCCCTTTGGCCCACACAGACAGTCTCTGCCCACACAGGCACACTGCAACATTATACACCTCCTACAATTTTGGTAACATAAATATTACAACTTAGAACTTGAATAGTATTTTCATTTTTGCATTTCTTTACAGGCATTACTTAATTAATCCACCCACCAGACCACACCAGCATTGCTAGCTCTGCTAATCCACACATAATTATCAGCAATGGTCCATTAACATTACACAAGAGGTGAGAAGCAGAATTGGAAGATCCCACTGGGATCCAAGTGGCCCAGAGTGCCCTCAAGAACTTGTGAGGGTGTCACACTGCCAGAGGGCAATTTTGGAGACTCATATTCAGGGATGACTGTGATTCTGCTGTCAATGAGAGGTAGTTGTGATGGTGCCAAATGATATATGACTGAGTAAACAAGAGCTGAACCTCCATTTCACCTTTTTGTTTATATTGCACTTACTCTTTTCCTGCTGGAAATCGTTATATATACAGTCTTTTTTTCCAGGTTTCCTGCTATAATGTTTGAACACCAGATTTCACTGAAGTAAAGAATAAATTTCCATTTGGTATTATGAAATACAATAGAAAAAATAATTTCTGTTGTAATAATGACTTCTTACCAAAGTTTCCTTTGTGCATAAAACGTATTACAGAATTTTAGGAAACACTTAATTTGATTAACAGTCTTCTACATTAATCCTTTGCTCAGTCACTCTTGAAAGCTGCATTAATTTAGCAGAAGCTTTGCCAGGCTGCCTGCATGGCTATGGATCAATATCCCAAAAGGCAACCATGCATAAGCTTTGATTGTGACTTTATGATCAAGTAAGGAAGTCCATCCAAAACTGAAATACCCAAACATTTGTGCCTGCTTTTCTAGATTACAGTGTTTAAAAATGAGCTATCAACAGAGGCTACAACCTCATATTACACTTTTGATATTGTTTCTGACTATGAATAGAAAAGTATTTAAAGTCTTGGATACTGCCCCAAGTTTTAGGCAACACAGATATACTTGATCCTAGAGGTCAATATGGATTTTATAGAATGCACAGTGATATTACACAGCTATACTTTGCAAAAATTACACCTCTATACAGCTATCTACTCTTTATATAGGGGTAATGGAAATGATGAATATTAGCCTGTCTCTTCCAAGATCCCCACCAAACACCTCCCCAGGAAGAAGGAGCAGAGCTCCTGGAGGAGCCTTTGAGGAGAACTCTTTTGTATTTCTCAGTGAGACAGTAAGCTACTGGGCAAGAATAGTGCCCAGTATTAGAATAGGATTCCTTCTTCTAAAAATAACCTTTTCAGTATAAACAATTACAAATGTACATTCACAGAGCCTTACCAACACTACTGGGACTTCAGGGTCTGTAATTGCTAAATTTAACCCAGCAAACCCATCATAAAGAGTTCAAACCAATACAGCTAGGTTAAGCACATAGTTAGGAAACTGAAAATAGATGATGACTATAATAACAGAAGGGAAAACGACAGAAAAAATTAAAGACCTGATGTTCACAGGAGAGGGTTTAGATGCTTTAGTGAAAAAAGCCTTGGGGAATATTTGCAAAACAAAGATTAGCATTACTGCCACTGTTCTTGGGATTCATTATTCACAGTGAACCTGTCTTTAACTAACACCTATTTAGTAATAAACTGTGTTTCTTTGATGTGGTTAATGACTGATATAGGAACAATTATTACTATTGAATTTTCTCTTAGGTCTGTTAGACCTAAAAGGGGAGGGAATGGAGTGCAGGAGCACAGAAAAGCTCTGTTTGAATTCAAGTCTTACAGACTTCTGCTGAAGTGTTCTCTTGTTTCCTGCTACTCTATTGCACAGATGGGAATTTAGGATGAAGCACAGTGGAAACTTTAACATGTTACTTCAAAATCCAAACACTGAAATTAGCTAGTTTGTTGAAAGATTGCCTTCACACTACAAACTGTCATTCCCACTGCCCTTCTGAACAGCACTGGATTCTGAATTCAGTATCATGTCCAGAACCAGGTGGAAGGTTTAATGTTTAAATGAGCTTACTCAAACTGATACAGGTCTGCATGTAAGGGTATATTACTCTAGTTCCCAGCAGTTTACTTTACAAGTAGGACATAGTTTTCTTCTGTGCTTTTTACTATTTCTCTCCTCCATTTTTCCTTTGTGCTTTGGTCCTGCCTTTTTCATTTTTTTTTTTCCCACCCCACTGCCATTTTTACATTCAAAACTTGAATTCCATCATTTTTCAGTTGTCCATGCTAGGTTTATTTTCCCTTGTGAGTTTTTTTCTCTGACACAAGTTAGTTTCTCTCTAACTGACCAACCTAAATCTTCAGTTTTCTTACACAGCTTGCTCAAAGTGAATTTTGCCTTCGTGTCTCTATCCCAGCTTCATTCCCTCTCTACCTTGGTGTACTGAGAGACAAATAATAGTCAACCAGTGCCATTCATCTCAGCTAGCTGTCTCATTGCTGCTTTGAACTGACAGCCAGATCAGCAGATAGCTCCTGTTCCTGGGCAGACAGAGTGAATGGACAGCTAGGGAGGAAGGTGTGAATAAGCTGAGCTTCATGGACCAAGGTCTGGCTTAGAGCAGATGAAAAAGGTACTTGTAACACAGCAGAGGGAGAACAGGACATCTAGCAGGATTTGTAGGCCAGAGGACCTGTATGAGCTTTCTCATTATATGTTCCAGAAATGTGAAACTTTAATACAGCTCTTCAATCACTTGACTTCACATTTAAATCAACTGCCTTTTTAAACTGTTCTAATTCTATCTCTCTGAGAACATAAAATTTTTGAATGTGGAATAGATAATTTGATCCATGAAGTTTTGTGAGTAGATTCAGCTAAATGCTGCTAAGCCCAGGAATAAAACTAGCTTAAAGATGGGTTGTACCATGTAGTTATGATGGATAGCACAGAAATGTCATGCTGTCTGCTTCCTGAATCTCATCACCAAATACTACAACTTCCTGGCAGTGCTCTCTAAAACAGCTGGTCCCCTCATGCAGAAAAGTCAGATTCCCTCCTACGCTTTCTGCTAGGGAAAAAGTCATGGGGTCTACTGGAAAACAGCACCATTATTTCATGTTGTTTCTTTATCCCAGAACATGACTGTCCTATACAGCATCCTCTGGAACCTGCAGTGACAAATACACACAGATGTGCATCCTATCTGTCCTGCTTGCAACCTAGGTTAACAGGAAAGAAACATGAATGTCTGTTTGCAAGACCACAGTGTGTTTGTACATGACTGTCCTTCATTTTAACACCACCTCACTGTGGTTTTCACAGTTCCTTTCATTCAGATCCACCTTGTATCAAGACTGCAAAGTGCTCCCCTGCAGAGGGAGGGGCCCTTCAGACTGGTGTGGCTGCTTCTGCTGGAGATCAGTTCCCCAGTGGCACCTGTAACCTGTAACCTGGTCATGGCGAGAGGGACTGGAAAGCACTGGAGGGAGTCTCCTGTTCCTTGACATCTGGAACTAAATTTATAAACAGGAGGCAATCTGACAAAGACCCAAAAGCAACCATGACATAAAGTAACTCTCAATCTACACAAGTCACTGTTAGCATGGATAGGAGGAGCTGTGGGATTGAAAACTACTTGCAGCAAGCAGAGCACGCCTGTTGGTGTTAGTGGAAACTCAGGAGTGACTCCCCAGCTCCCTTCACTCTGTCATCAATGCTACCTTTTTTCACAACACATAGGAAAAGCCCAAACAAACTGAAGATTCTTGGAGGAACTAAAACTAGTACACAGAAGAATGTTTCCTACAGGGACAGCCAGACTAAAGTCTGAGCTAGTTTTGCCTTTCTGTAAAGTCTTCATTAAACCTGAAGGCAACACTGCCCAGAGGCAGAGAAATAGATCCTGTATAATGGATCTAAGCCCTCAGATATTCAGCATGGAGAATACCATGGCATGTATCACATCTTCAGAGTGGTCACAAAACAAAAACTTGCTGGCATGTTGGACTGGATATTCAAACACTGACAAAACTCTGCTCTTTATCATCCAATACCCAGCTGGGACATACAAGGAAGGATTTGGATTAATCTCACACTATAAATGGGTTGAAATATGCCAAAGCATTGTAAGTTCTTAGAAATAAATTAAACACAACATAGGAAGCTGTTTGATCTACTGGGATGGATGCAAGGCCTGTGGCAAAGCACCCAAATGAGAGTCAGATGCTTAAGAGCAGTGCAGCCCCCCAGCAGGTAAGCAGGACCCTTCTCAGGTTTTTGGGCCAATGAAGCACTGACTGCAGAATAAAGACATTTAAAATGGATATTTTCCTTGGGATTGACAGTAATGGGTATTTTCAGAAAAACAGCATATTGAAACCACTTACACATATTCAGGTTTGGAAATCAAGTACGGGGCCTGCACACAGTGAAATACAATGGATGCTTGTACCAACTGTAATTGACTGTTTATTTGCATGACACTGAGGATCATCAGACACTCATACAGCCAGCAGCACAAGGCTGGGAAGACAATAATGCAATGTCAAAACCAAGTCAAACCACATCAGCACAAATGATACCCTGCAAACCAAAATAAATTGAACATGGAGTCTTAAGCCAGCAGGAAGGCAAGCTTGGAGAGCTCACAAAATCGAGGAGCTCTGAGGATATTCCTAATTACTATGAGAAATTACACGTTAAGAGCATATTTGCTCATCTACTCTTCACCTCATGTTCAACAGGTGGGTATGGTAGGCAACAAAGGTAATCAATGCAGGCACAAAAGAGCTACCAGAGCTCCCATTTTAGTCCTGACAGGTCAATGCCATCTAGGAAGAGACAAATGCCACTGAAATGAATGCCTCCATCAGGATAGCAACTTCCTCAGAGATTTCAAAGCTGGGGTTGGTCCTGCTTGTTCACTGCCAGGCTCTGAGAAAGAGAAGCAAATAACTGAGAAGCAGATCTGACATCCAACCTGCCAAGCCCCTGCTCCTCCACCTGCAGTGAGTGCCTGGGATGTTACTCCTGGGGTATCACTCCTTACACAGGAACTGCTTTGCCAGACAAGTCTCCTTCTCCACAGCCATTGGAGTAATTCGTGTTTTCCTCCAAGCCCTGATGCAGGCAGCTGGGGCACCTTCCCTTTAAAATAAATACACCTGTCACAGCTTCCATCTTGCAGGGAGAATAAATACTTTCAGCAGGGAATTTCTTGTATTTGCTTTCAGACCTTGGGGCAATATTTTTCTAAACATCTGAACTTTAGATGTTTTTGTTATTTTTCTACTGGGAGAAAGGGACACAGAAAGACATCCTTTGAATGCTGAAAAAATATTTTTACAACCTTTTGAAAGGGAGCAGGTCTGCAGCTTGAGGTAAGAAATAAAATTCTTCCTGAGAATAAAGTATATTCTTCAATTCAGTTAAAAATACCAATTAATCTTTCCTTTTTGTACAAGAGACCGCCTGCTTTACTGATTTCACTTACAAAACATTTGACAATACATTTTTCATACAGACATGGTTTGCTAATTGTCATGGTGAGTGGTTCAGTTAACTGCATTTATTCATGAATCTTTAAAGCATATTTTTTCTTGTAATCAATTTATTCATTGATTATAGTTATATTTTTTGAAATATTTTTGTTGGATTGTTTACTCTCCACTGTACATTGAAAGACTTCTATGGGATTTTTTCCTTCTTTTAGACAAAAAAATAATTGTAGCTGTTTCATTCTAATTGTTTTATGAAGTTAATAAACATTCCTATTATTGCTGTTGTAGTTGTTACTGAACTTGCAGCAGTCATTGCAGAATCCTCCTACTTTCTTTGCTTGACAAGAGAGAATTAGCTCATTGTTTTTCTGCCCATGAGCAAAACCTGGGGAAAAATCCACCATTTTCATGAGAAATGTGATCAAAGTAGGGGAGAAACACAGCATGGAAAACCCTGAAACATTCGCTGGGAAAGTTGTGTGTGGCCTTGTTAATCCATGTGGAAGTGCAAAGAAATGTGGCCATGAAAGGTGCCTGCTGTTACACAGCTGTTGCTTTGCTTGTTCTTCTCCACTGCTGCAAAAAATGGCTGTTTGTCCCCAGGTAATTTTTTGATGTAATGGAAGAAAACAAGGGTTTTTTTATACAATGAAAATACTAATATCAAGGCTGTGGAAAGCCACAAAGGGAGGAGGTTCCTGAAAAGATAAATAAGTAAATCCAATTTCAGCATTAGACCAGCTAAGGAGTACTAAGCTGCCTAATTTTTCTTTTCTTATTAAGTCAACAGTTCTCACCATTATTGTTTTTCATTAATATTTGACTTGTGGAGTCTTACTATTCTGCAAAACTCAGTTTCTCTCATTTTAAAGTTTGTTTCCCTCTGAGAGAAAGGAAAAGTAAATATCAGTTCAAAAGCAAAGGGTAATTTATTTTTAAGTTATTACAAATTTGGTATTATAAATATAATCTCATTAGCCTAAGCAGTGTAGTAATTTTTTAAGTTCCTCAGGGCAAGGCTTAGCAGTCCCCTGAAAAAAGACATTTCTAGGAAAAGAAACTGTTTATTGGTTTGTGATTCATCAAGGCACTAATTTTCAAATGCACATAAAAATAAATTCCCTAGAACTATTTAGTACTGAAGTGCTTTTATAATAAGTGATTTTATTCAACAATAGATGCAGCTATCTGTGCTACCATGGGCAAGACAAATGATTACACCCAGCATTACTACATACTGCCACGATTTTGGTTTGGCCCCTTAAAATCCCCAATCTGTTGTGCAGCTGCAAACAGAAGCCATTGCAGCCACAGAGCTGCCTCCTCTGGGACACTCGTGCACAGGTGAAATAGAATTGTTTCTATGGAGAAAGGGGATGGGAGAGAAAGCATCAGAGTTTTTGCAACAGGCATCCTACAGCAATGTCCTGTACCACCTTGGGTCAAATGGGGATCTCTGCCTAGTAAGTGAAAAGGTTTTGGTCCTGCACAGAACATTTTATCTGACCAGTCACATAAGAGGCCAAGTCTATCAGACTGGAGATATCAGTACAGTAGAATCACTTCTTGTGTATTTTAGTATAATTTCACACTTTTATTTCCTCCCCAGCAGTTTTAAATCACATGAAACAAATTCTAGCTCCCCAATTTCCCTTTCCTCTCCCTGGGGCCTCCATCCTTAGGCTGATTTCCTGAGGTGCTGAGCTCCATCACCTGGGGACAGACCTGGGAGCTCCCCTTCTATAGGTAAACACTCAAAGCTGGACATTGAAGACAAGGGGCTGAGCCCCACTACTGCTCTATTTGCTGCATCTGTTTTGGAAGAACAGGCAAGTTACCCATCATTTGTGGCACAGAGCCAAGGCTTTGGCATTTTGTCACTGAAGCCCCTGCACAGCAGACCCTTGAGACCACCTGACAATGTTCACAATGCTGATGAAATGCCCTGTGTGGATAAGAAAGTCCCAGAGCAGATTATTTTATTGTTACCAATATACATAATATTGTCAATCAATATAGTGTAAGATATATAAAACCAGAAGTTAGATTTTGTTTTGGTTATATCTATCTCTAGCAGCTTCCTGGACATAAGAGAACAGCACCTAATGAATATTTCTCCCACTGTCTGTTAACTATCTGAGTTCTTCCCTTAATTGCTGTGAAACAAGTAACTTCTTTTCACTCCCTTCTGTTGTTTAGGGATTGAGACAAGTCACGTCCAGCGAACACAAACCCAGTAATATGCATTTTAGGGCTGAAATTATGTCTTCCATGTTCTGCAGTTACTATGGTTACCATCCCACAGCATCCCTGCATGCATGGCTAAAAGAAACAGTAAAAAAAAAAAAAAAAAAAAAAAAAGAATGTCCAGGTTAGAAACAAAAGGAGAGTCTGGGCCTATTAAAAAATACGAAGTACAACTTGAGGAATCTAAAAGACTTATTTTCCACAATGGCAAAGGAAGATGGATGTCCCCATGGTCTTGTTGATAAATTTCCCTACTTTGGCTTTAAATGCCAGAGAAAATTTTTGTCGCATCTAGGACTGGGAAGATGGATGAGACACTCTTGTGCTTCAGAAAGCAGCCAGTGTCAGTGCCTGCCTGGGAAGGGGAAGACAACCCTTGCTTTATCCCAGTAGGAAGCTAATTACCTGGAGCCATGAGCCACATGAGTGTTAGGGTTCCTGATGCCAGCCTGGGCAGCCTGACATCCTCACAGGAGTTAGGAGGACATCAGGGGCTACCAAGAGAGCTGGAAGCTCAAGCCCTGCTCTGGATTGGGCACAGAGTAACAAAAGGACTTGGTGGCTACAGTGGAATTTTGTTGGGAGTTCTGTGTCTCAGACCACAGATGCAATATTCAATATCAGCCAAACCATGGGAGGTGCCTGCATCTGAGCTGTCCCCCACAGTGAGTGCTCTGTATTTGATTTACACAGCTTAGGGCCTTCTTTGGACCTAACCATGACCAATTACTTCCCCAACCCTGTGAGGAGATGGGTGTAGACAACTTCTCTGGATGCACCTGACCTACACCTGATCTGGAGAGATCCCTGTACTACAGACATGTCCAGATATCTCTCCAGGAATGTACTTCATGTTGGTGGGGTCAGGGTCATTCCTGACTTCTTCCCCATCTGAAACATCATGGGTGACAGTACTAGTCCTGACCAAGGAGGGAGACTTGTGGGTGATGGAAATCCAATTCTCAAAAGACAGAGGGTGCTCTACCCCATAGGAAATGCTGGCATTTGGCAGGAGGTAACTGGAGACCAACTGGAGTAGAGAGAGTGACCAAAACATAATCTGACTCTGCTTGCCAAGGCAGAGGTGACCTGAGTTCCACCTTTCCACAAGGCCAAAGGCTTCACATCCCTGCAAACACAGTGAAGGAGGGGGGAACCTTCCCTGGGAGGTGAGTGATGTGAGTTTGACCAACCCACAGGCTGACTGGCCTCCAGGCAGACTGAGCACCTATCCTCAAACTCTGCCCTGCAAACCCCTGCTTGTTCTGAGAAACATTTACCCCTCACCTTCAGGCAAAGACATCACTAACTGAAAGCCACCACAGCTGGGATCTGAAGACAGATGCTAGGATTGAATACTATCATTTCAATAACTGAGCAACTAAATAAAAAATGCCCTGCAAGTGGAAATAGGATTTTAAAAAATCCCCAGTATTAAAAAGTCACACATTTTCAACTTTGACCCACCATATGCCGTATAAAATATATTGAGTTAATGGTTGGCAGTCCATTCTTTATGTACCTAACTATTCACTCTGATAAATAACTGGCCAGAGAACCAACTCCATTGCTATGTCAGTGACATCACTGGGAAAGCAAATAAATCATCTTCTTTCAATCAGTCATTTGGCTGTAAGATGATTTCAGAATAAGTATAAATTTGTGAACTAAATTATGCTGCAGACAGTAAAATTACATGCATACAACAGTAAGTGTAGGGGAAAGACTGGGGTCTTCCTGAGTACCAGGAGACAGCTGAAAGCAGAAACTGCAGTCCTGAGTCTCAGCTTTGAATATTATGACCTGTACAGGGTTTTACTGCACACCACCATGATGAAGGATTCCATTTCTGGTACAGCAAATATTGTATTTAGAGTGATGAAGCTGTGGAAAACTCCAATTTATGTGAAATCAAGATGCTAGAAAGTAGTGCTGTTATTATCCTGCAGCTTCTCGTTTTTGCTTTTCCTATGTGAGCATCATTTTATCATAATTTTCAAAGTTTTCACTGGAAAAAAAATGCAAACTGAATTCTACAGCCTTATGATACTGAAAAAGAGTTCCTAATTATTTTTTTCTATGTTGGTTGATTTGAGATTGCAGCACCAAGAAGGTCATTGCATTTCAGGGTCACCTTCTTTTTGTGTTTGATCTACAAAGGTTGATTGAAACCAGAGCAACATCTGAATGGTGAGTTCTTCCTTCGGTGTATATCTCAGAGGCAAGGTACGAGGTCAGGAACAAATGACAACAAGGAAAGTCCCTATTCTTCATTAACAAATGATTGGCATGAGGTGCTGTGAAATATGAGGGAATAAAATACAATAAAAGTGTGAAAATACAACCTGAATTCCCCAGCACTTCCCTGCTGTGTCCTTAGGGCATTTCAAGACCTACCTTGGAAAAAAGCTTTGCATAATAATCACTGCTATGATTAGCACAGTGTTTCACATTATATAATACATACAATTCACCTGATAAGCATTGCAATAATTATTTGCAATTAAAGTTTCAAAATGTTCCAGGCTTTAAGGTTTCTTCTTCTCTGCCAAAGTAACCCCATCACAGTAACTCCAAAGTAGGAACATTCTTTAAAATTCCCTCTAAATGATCACAAATTTGTAGCAGCAACGATGCTGGCAGACCCAGGGCTATAAGCAATTCAGCAGCAGAGGTTTACTGGTCCTCTGAGGACTGAAGTGTGGGAGCTGAGTGAACTGGGTTTAGAAGTAATGAAACAGCACCCACATGTAAGAGAGACAGGAGATTCTGACCTAGTGTAGACTGGCAGGCCAGCAAAGAAATGGCAAATTGTGGTCATGTTAGTAAAGGCAAAAATGATCCCAAGAGGATCCCAGGAGGAACATCCACATAGGATGCAATGTGGGATAGTGAGGGTGCTCTGTGCTCCAAGACTTAAGACACTGGCAGCAGAACCCAGTAGAGCAATGGAAGGATGAGCACACCACCAGAGAAATGGATGGGGATTAGAAAGCTTTGCATATGTATAATTTTAACAGTTTGAACTAGTGTTCATTGTGATCACCATAACTGGACTAATAATAACTTTTTCATTGGGCTCTTAAATTTTAACTCTATCAGTAGACTAAATTCTTGGCTTTACATCTAATGTGGGTTCCTTTTGCACCTATCAAGTCTTTGAGTGTAACAATCTGATAGGAGGATTTCAAGCAACCTTTTCTGTAGCTTGGATGGAGCAAGTTGGTAACACCTGTCCTGAGGATACACTGCTAGCAGAGTGAAACATGGAGCTCAACCAGAGCCACTCTTTCCTGGGGAAATCTGGCACTGCCTTCCCAGAATTCAGGCTCCCAAGCTGCAGATGGACATGGACATCAGGGTCCTAAGACAACACATATGCCTGAAATAATAAAAGCTAAGAATCTGGTGCTTCCAAAAAGCAATGAGATACAGTTCAGGGCCCCTCTCTTCCCTGTCTTACTGAATTATATTTGGCTGAACTGTATTTAGAATTATTTATTTTCCATATATAGTTCTCCATGAAAAATAACTATGTCTTTGGAGTCCTAAATCAAAATACTATAGCTTATTTAATCATACAGTATAGTTTCACAACTCTACCATGTACATTACTTGATTTTTTCTATTTAGCAGCATTTATTCTTCTAATTTAAAAGCTTGTAAGAAAGATTAAGTATTCACAGCAGTAAACTGTAATTCTAAAGTCATTAGGGACTAGCTATTGCTCAGTACAAATGCTAATGTAGTTTAAACTTGATATAACCTTTCTAGATTTAAGATATCAGCAAATAAAATGTTAATAAAAACTTCTGGACTGTATTTAGATTTCATTTTGCATTAGTAAGCTCACTATTACAGAAGGAACAAAAATCAAAATCTATTTTTCTCAAATGGTTTCTACTACAGCAAATAACAGTAAGGGAAACAAAAAAAGTTTAAGTGAGAAATACTCATTCATATGAACTATGAGTGCAAAAAAGACACTGCATTCCTGAATATAAACAACAAATTAGCAGGCAAATAATGTTGAATACTCTTGAGAAATTTTGAGCTTCACATGTTTAATATGATTACTGTCATTGTTTTGTTGTGTTTATTAAGGTAGAATGACAAAAGGTACATGTCTGAAGAACAAATCCCACAGTAGCAAGTACCCTACAGTCTGGCAAGTGAAATTTAGAGATGAGTGGAAACTTCAGGAGTGGCTGTAATGCAGCACTGCCAATGACCATGGTTAGGGAAATCCATACACCTCCCTGTCTGCTTGTCCTGTTACAGAAGCTCCCCACATTTCAGTGGGACTGGACATGGGCACTGTAACTTCAGCCTGCCAGGAGGGAGACCAAAGTAGACCTGAGGAACACCTTCTCCAGGGACCATTTCTTCCTCTCTTTCATGTGTAAGCAGCTTCCCTGGCTGGAGGACCTTGTGTGCTCATTTTGTCCCATCAGCTGCAAAGACCATTTCTGGTGGTGATGCCATGCAAGCATCATGGTGATGCCTGTCACGGTGATGCCTGTCATGGTGATGCCATGCAGGAGCTAGCCAAGAGCTGAGCATCATTTTTGTCTGAAAACAGTGCTAGCAGCCCTTCCTCCAGTGCCAGCTGCAGAGGGAAGGGGTGTTATCTAGTTCAGGAAGGAGAGCACTCACAGAAAGATCTCATTGGGATAACACTGAAGTTCAGCACTTGTTTTCTTGGTACAGTATTAGGGAGAACATTTCATTACTTCTGAAGGAAGTTTTTGGGCATTTTAAACCCAAGTCATCCCATATTCCATCTCCTCTTTCACAGCAGAAACCTCCATGAGATGAAATGGAAGGTCTGGAGATTGTGTCCCAGCAACCCCAGACTGTGACTCCCCAGTTCAAACACAAGCCTTCCACTCACCACAGACCCTGTCTATGGAAACACAACTGTGCTGTGAAGTTTAATTATGTAATTGCAGAAATAATTTTGCCTTGTTAATTTAAAATCACTGCAGCTTTTTCCGTAATATGAAAAAGTCTAAACTATAGAAGCAGGGACTCCAGTATATAAATTCTGATTTATATTCACACAGACTGCCTCCTCCTATATATCATGAATATATTCCCAGGCATTCTGGACATTTTGTTTGCTTTGGTGAACAAATACAGACTTATACATCAGGTGTCTTTTATGACAAACTGTACAGGTGTCATTCTTCCTGCAGGCCCAGCAAAAATGATCTCAATACTTTGAGTGAGTACAAACATATGCCCACAAAAAACTCCCAAAACCTCAACCAGCCACAACAGAATCAGAATACAAATCCCAAGAAACGGATGTGGTTCAGTAAAGTGAAGGGAGGCCATGAGCATCTTTCCTTGAGAGGCTGGTGTTGCACCAGAGAGAGAAGTGTGGTTCTGCAACACCTAAGTTACTGCAGCAGAGACAGAATGGTCAGTTCAGTGGGAGGACAGAGGAATGGAGAATGACATTACTGGATCAATAAAATCTTCCTCTACCTCCCACGCAGTGCATCACCTGCAGCGCTGCACAAGCCGCCAAAATCAATTTCTTGAGTTTTGCTGAGATCTGGGAGACGCACCGAGCCTTTGCTCACCAAATCCAGTAATGTAATTAACACAGTAATGGAGAAAGTAAGAATAAATCCTGGAAAATCAAATTGCATCCTGTCTATATAGAATTTTGAATTAAAATATTATTACTAAATTGACAGACAGTT
This sequence comes from Urocynchramus pylzowi, assembly GCA_013397555.1. NCBI lineage: Eukaryota > Metazoa > Chordata > Aves > Passeriformes > Fringillidae > Urocynchramus > Urocynchramus pylzowi. Next base: position 1,575,523 of record VZRH01005837.1, read on the forward strand.
ATTATTGCAGCAGACTCCTAGGGCTCCAGTCTGCCAGTGAAGCATTGGCTGGGGTACAATAGAAGAGAGACAAAGGGTTGTCTTCATTATCAATTAGCTAAATATGGAGTTTATACAACCATGGCAAATCCTTGGAGCAAAATCATTCTGCCAGTCAATATTCTACTTGCTGTATGAGCAATCATGCATGGACATAATTTCTTCTATATTTTCTTAACTCTAGTGATGATGATGGTTTTTATTGTCATAAAGGGAAACTTTTTACTGCAGCACACTCTGAGAGCAGGCACACTAACCATCAGGAAGAAGTCAGGATTCCCCCATGAACAAGCATTTTCCCCTAAAATGGGCCATTTAATTGCACTCACAACTGTGAAAAATAGATTAGTGTGGTTTCCTTTTGTGGCATTTAGTTAGTGTAATTCTGAGACATTTGTTTGAAAACAGTACTTCATTTCACTGCTTCTTGTTCAACAAAGATTTGATTACCAAGAACTATGTTGCTCTTGCAAAACTTAAAGCTGTATTTGGAATTAGGACCTTTTTTATTAGTATGCATTAAAACCTGTTATTGATCTGCTAGAGGTGCTAATGTAAGTGTCTTTTGCAATGCAAACCCAAATTAGATTCTGATCAGGTTCAGAGTGTTCAATCAAGGACTACATAGCAGCATTTTTAAATGAAATGCAGTTTGTGTTTGGCATTGCAGATCAGGTATTTGATTGAAAGTCAGGAAGAATTCCCAACAATGTAGCATCTCTCTTCCTTTTCTGGGCATCTAAAATGTAACTAGCATTCAGCTGCTGCACAATGCTGACATATTGTGTTGTACAGTCTAAAGCACTTTGACATTTAATATATGCTACAGTGGCAAACTAAAAAGGGACCACTGCAGTACATTAGTTTAAAAAAAACATTTGCTAAAATTTTTAAACCTAACCCCTTTATAACTAAAGACTGACATGTTTATTAACAGAATGCAAATGTTATAGAATGCATCACATCTTCTACTGTTCACGATGAAAATAATAGCTTTCATGGAATAGTGACAAAATAGGTGGAGATACAGTACATTGGCCATTTAAGACCTCAGGTAAGCTCAGGAACCCACTATGCTAGGTGCTTAGATGGGCCTCTAAGAGATGGGCATTGCCCTGAAAAGTTTGTAATTTGTACTTGAAAAGACAGATGTAAGCCATATTTCTATCATAACCCCAGTGCTGATACAAAGCAGGCATTTTCACCTAACCCAATTCTATGATTCTAGAATAACAGAATCATAGAATCATCTAGGCTGTAAAAAACCTTTAAGATCATCAACTCCAACTGTTAACCCAGCACTACCACATCCATCACTAAACCAGGTAAATCTATAGGAATTCACACAGTCAACAGAGAAATACACTTTGAGGATGCAATTCATCCAATCTCTGCTTTGCAGAAAGACCTCTTCAATAGAAAGCATGAAGTCATCTACTTCTGCCAACCTTAGCTTCCTTCCCAGAGGTGCATAGCCACTGTGCCCAGGTGTGCAAGGGGAGGGGAGCACAGGCTCACACAACGGGCAGTCACCTCAGCTGTAGGCATGGGTCTGTGTATGCCAGTGGACATCAAAGAGTTCACTCTGGGGTGAAAACCAGAGCTCAGTGACACTGGGAGACAACCCTGAGGCAGCAGGGACCAGAATGCAGCTTTTCAGGATGTTCTTTGCTTCATTTAAACTGATGGTATTTTCAATGATTCAGCTTTGCAATAGATCTACTCACAGAACAGCACAAAGCCTCTAGGTTCTACACTGCAACTCTGACAGGCAGCTGCTGCATGCAGAGATTACTGCAGCCAAATAATGGTCTCAGTGGTTTAGCCTGTTTATTCAGATTTAGGTTAACTCAACCAAAAAAGATGCCTATGTGGCATCACAGCTAAAATATAAAATTAGACAATACGTCACATGAAAATGTGGTCAAGGAAAAACTCAAGATCCAGTGCATGCCAGGTCTTCTCCTCAAGAGACAGTCAATTCCTGCAGTGACATCTCCTGCATTGCAGGAGCACAGCCCCCATTTTAGCAACGAGCTCACAGTAGCTTGGGATACTGTTTCTAAACAATTTCTGATTCCTCTAGACACCTTGTGGTGCCAAACTTTGCTCAGATTTCACCATCCTTTTACAGTAAGTGGCAATTAAAGGTGTTAGGTGGTAAGTGGCATTACACTCAGCACTCCTCCTCCCAGGCATGCTGCTTGTACCAGAAGCAGTGTGGCCAACAGGACCAGGGCAGTGACCCCAGTACCAGGCACTGGTGAGGCCACACCTCGAGCACTCTGTGCAGCTCTGGACCCTTCACTACAAGCAGGACATGAAGGTGCTGGAATGTATCCAGGAAAGGGCAATGAAGATTGGGAAGGGTCTGAAGAATAAGTCGGATGAATAGTGGCTGAGGGAGATGGAGGTGTTCAGCCTGGAGAAAAGGAGGCTCAGAGGGCACCTTATCACTGCCTGAAAGGAGGTTGTGGCCAGGTAGGGGTCAGTCTCTTCTCTCAGGTAAAAAGTGACAAGAGGAAATGTCTTCAAATTACACCAGGGGAAGTTTAGATTGGATATTAGGTAAAATTTCTTCATTGAAAGGGTTAGCAGGCATTAGCACAGGCTGCCCAGGGAAGCCACCATCCCTGGAGGTATTAAAAGATGAGCAGATGTAGCACTTAGGGACATGGTTTAGTGGTGGACTTGGCAGTGTTGGCTTAACAGTTGAATTCTTAAAGGACTTTTCCAACCTACAAGGATTATATAATTACAAATGAAAATACAAATCCATAGCTGGTACATAGCATTTCTTCCGTGTTGTCCTCTAGTGTGACGTGCAAAAGTAAAAAAACCCAGTGACTGTAACTGTCTCATCAACACCAACAATGCCTCCCCTACACTAATCCTCTTTCATCATTACCTTTTCTAAATGTTCCAGGATGATGGGAAAACGAAACAACAGTGATTGTGGCACGTCTCAGAGAAAGGTCTAAGCACTAAAAGGTTTTGATTACAGGTGAAATCCTTTGCCTGTACTACACAGCAGCCCCTGTGTCCAGGTGGTGGCAGAGAAACAAGCTAAGGTCACACCTCCCTGCTGAGCAGTGTGTGAGGCAGCCTGAGCCTTGCTGGAGAGGGATGCTGCATCATTCCATGTGCCAGCCTTGCTGCCAGTGGGGCAGCCTGGAAAACACAGCATTCTCTCCAGGAGCTGAAAGTCACCCATCACTAAAAACATGCAGTCAGATGCCTCATCCGTGCCCTACAGGAATACGAGCAAGGAATGCCAGGGTCAGAGTTCAAAGCGTGGGAGTGAAGCAGGGGAAGGAAAGCCCTGCATTTACCAGCACCAGACAGAAAGGGTCTTGTTCCAAGCCTAATCAAACTACTATTTTCAAATAAATAAATTAAGGTCTACCAATTTAATTTGGTTTTTTTATTAACTGCAAGTCAATCATTAATCAGAAGTCAACCTGCTGACATCATTCATTATTGCACAACACACGTGGCTGACTACATCATGCTGGAAGTACTCTAGGTACCTAAGGATAAGGCTGAACTCACCCTTAAGACAATGTCACTGGAGCCAGTTACAAGCTTTACCCAGTTACAGACTTAGATCATAACTCTGAGGATGACATCAGTCCTGGGCAACAAATGGTGCTAACACAAGTATGGAAAAACCCTTCTGTTTTGAGTTGCTGCAGCTTCACTCTGACCTGCCTCCAAATGGAAACTGTAGTCTGCCAAAGTTTTAATATTTGAGTGTTTTCAATTGGTTGCCATGCTAATAATTTGATTGGAATAATTCTAAATAATACATATTGTGACTGAACTAATTTGGCAAGCAGCCAATAAATAATTAGGAAAAATTTAATCATGTACTTGTCATGAGATGCACTCTATTTTTGGCAAAAGGTGTTGACTTTAAGTCAATCTTCATATTTACAGTGAAATTAAAAGTTACAACAGAGTCTAAGTATGTAAAGGACACATTTTCTGCAGGGGAAACCTGAAGAGAAGATAAGGTTTGCTACTACAAACCAGACAGTGATATCTGAAAAAAGGCAGATAAATTACAGCAGATGCAAGTGGGGCCTTTCCAATGAAACCTGAGAGCAGCCCTCTGGGTTACCAGAAGATTTCCTCAAAGATTTATTCTGGGTTTCAATTTGATTAAAGACTGTAACTAAAAGCAAGAGGGTGGTAATACTTTGCTGATGACGCCTAGTTAGGAGGAGTTCTGTCAATTCAGAAGAGAACTGGGTTTGCACACAGTAATAACCAGATGACCTTGAGGCCTGAATTAATAGAAATGGATGGAAATCAATTGTGCAAAGTGCAAGGCCATACAGCTAAGGACCAATAATGAGTATTTCTGGCATAAGCAGGGAACTCATCACCTGGAACTGCTAAGGGACAGACAGATCCTCGCTGTCTAGACAGATGCTACTAGATATCCAGAAGCACTGGCTGGCCACAGAATCACTGCAAACCACCAAGAGGCAGAAATGAAAAAAAAAAAAAGATACTAGAACATGCAAAAAGTATTCCCACAGAGATGGGGAAGCATTAACAGTGTTGCCCAGGAAATGGTGAGATCTCCCCCATAGCCTTGAGTATGAAAATGCAGCACTGCTTGCAATGTTTAAGAAAGATGATCTGAGAGTGGAGCAAGAACAGAGATGGGGCATTTATGATGCTGTGGAGGATTAAGTGTTTGACTTACATAAAGAGACTAAAAATGTAGTTTGGGTAGCAATGGGCAGAAGAAAGCTGATGATTATTCAGTATAAATACAGTAGAAGCAAGAATTTATTGTCAGAGCAGAAAAAGAGCAAGGTTCAAGATGAGGACACTGAGAGCAAACAGGTTTGAGAGTATTGCTAACAGATTTATACTATATATATACATATATATATATATATATATATTAGAAAGGCACTTATCAACATATGAACTGAGCAGTGAGGACACTAAGCCAGCTCCTTCTCAGACAGAAGGTGATACAGCTGAGGAGGAAGTTCATGAGACAGCTGCCAGCCACCATGGGGGCTGGAGGCCCCTTCTGAGGATTTTTGGGTGCCTGAGCACCACTGTGAGGTTGAGCAGAGAGCCTTGATGTCCAGTGGGACTTTTTCTCCTTGACCTCTTGTAGATGCAACTTTATTCCATGGTTATGGTTCCATACAAAGAAGTTGTTTTGCAGGGTTTTTCCCTGAAGGAGCAGAAACCCCATCTTTCTGATGAAAGGAATTAGTTGAAATTTAGCCATTTTGTCCAGTGTACTAATTTCTTCCCTACACTAAATGCAGTGAATTAGCTGGTTCTACCTCACATCCATGTGATGTAAGTGGACCAAAACACCACTAATTTATCTATAGAAAGAATTATTTAGTGCTCCTTTCTGGAGGAGAATTGTTCCCAGTAACAGTTGCATCCCATAGCAGAGAGTATGCAAGCAGTTTAGGATTGGCAAAACCTTAGCTTAGATCACCAGCTTTTATCCTAACTTCACAGCCCTGAAAATCCTCCACTGTTTGCATCTAGGGATGATCCCAGAGAGACAAGGATCTTTAATTTAAATTTTCCAAACTTGATACCAGAAAAGTGTACCTTCTAGACTATTATTATTATTACTTATATAGAGCATGGTTCTTTTGGAGATGGTTATATGAAACCAACTTTTCAACTTTAACTTCAATAAATATCAGATATATGTCTTCCTGTCCCTATTGCCACTAGAATGAGAACTAAAATAGCATAATATATGATAAATCATCAAATAAAAAAAATGCAGCAACATCTTGTATTGTTACAAGTGGTACTATACAGTGCAATTTACAAGGTAATAGGCCTATTCATCACCAGCACATCATTCATTCCAGTTTCTCTGCTCAGATGCTGCAGAATAGGAATTTTGATGGTCTATTTGTTCTTGCTTTGATTAAGAATAAAACATGGCTTGAAAATAAGAAACTTTGCCTGCTGTTTCACATTTCTGAAATACCATCCTTGTGTTACCAGCACAGATCAAAAGTACTGAATATGCTGATCACAACATCATGAAATCAAAGGTTGCACCCAATCTTTTGATGGTTGCATCCCTCTTTTCTAAATTTGTTGTACCAAACCAGAATAAGGATCAAACAGACATCCACGGCATTTCTTGTCTGCTTTGGCCCCATGATAATCCAGGAGTTTATCAAGGACTCTGCAAACCTGGATCAGCTCCCTGCTGTAGCCTGACCATCCCATCTGACCTTAGAGAAGTCTCTTAGGCTGAAGAACACAACATACTTAAATACTACATCAACCTACCTTTAGTCCTTGGTAGTTTTCTAGTCCTCTATGTCTTGCTGACTACATCTGCATAGAACCTGCTCTGCTCTGCTTTTCACCAAGTGGGGATGATGATGAACAAGGATAGTGAGGCACTGAGATATTATGGAAATGAAACTATTAAAAAAATCTTCTAGAAATAACTTTAAGTGCAGTGGCAAATGTGTACCCTGCTCTGTGACATTATGTGTTGGCTTCTGCATGACTCTCACTGGGAGGAAATGCTCTTGCCTTCAAAGTGCTCCCACAGAGATTTTGCTCACATCTCTTTCTAATTCTTCCAGAGAGCCCATTTAACTCAAATGTACAAGACAGCTGAGACTTAAGGAATTTCACATAAGGACAACAACCTTCAGACAATGGTCATTTTTAATTAAGATCTTGTTTAATGGTTTTTGTGCCAGCAGTAGATGAGTTAAAGGCACTGAGGTACCTGAGTGTAAGATGCTCTTTGCCTGGGTTAACTGACACACAAACATGCTGCAGACACAGCTGCAGACAACTTTCAGGAGGTATGAGGACTGAAATCCTGCTGGACCCCACGCTGCCCACCATTCCACGTGAGCCAACACATGGCACAGCCCCATGCTAACCTGCTGACTACACACCCTGCTTTTTTTTGGGCCCACTGTTGCATTTCCAGTCTTCTCAGGATTTCCTAAATAATGAAATAAGAAAAGCATTATAATGCTCCCCTGCTATCATGGTGGTACACTTGTAGGCTTCTTTGGCTTGGTCACTAAACCACTGGCACAAGTCAAAATGTCTTTGCTCTCTGAAGAAGGCCAGAAATGCTTGTGGCCAGAACAGGTGTCCTGCTGTGGGACACAGGACTGCAGCACAATTGCCAGACTGCACAGCATCCAATGCATAATTCTGTCCTGAAATAGCATTTGAAATTCTCATTTCATGGTCTGTGGCATTTCAAGTTTTTCTTTCTATTTTAAATATGTTCATTTCATAAAGTACAAAAGCAAACTTCCTTTCATAATCCTGTACCTTGCAAACTCTCACTGCAACTTGAGAACCAAGCTCAATCTTTTTTCCCATGAACTGCCATCTACAACATTTTAAGGGGCAATGTGAGCTTTCTCCCCCTCTGCTTTTCTTAGAAGTTTCTCAGAGAAATCCTGTAGATCTGACAACCCCTTCTTCCAGGTAGTCTGACCCCTGTTCTCTTAAAACAGTAAACAACTTTCCTCTTGTAAAAGAAATGCCACTGCCACACTCCAGGCTGGAAAAAATAATTCTAGACATCCTGATTCCATTTGGGGACATGCAAAACCCCCTGCTGATGCTGCTTTAAAGGGGCCCATGTTGCACAGATCTCCTTCCAAATCCTTTCCAGCTCACTGACAAACATTCATTAAAAAAAACTGGCATATACAATTGTCAGTGGGAATCCATTATTTTAAAGTGGCATATACAATTGTCAGTGGGAATCCATTATTTTAAAGTGATTTTTCAGAGCAATTTGTACTCTTCCAGTACAGTGACTACGAGACAAGAGATGCTTCAAACGTTGTAGCTCCTGCTATGGCACGATCTTCCTAAAGCTGTGAGAGAGAGCAGTTGCTGTAAATCATTTTTACTTCCAGCACTCATCCTGGAGCAGGCAGCTGAAGGCAGTGCTGCCACAGGATGTGAACATGGACAGAAAGAGATGCTATGGCTGTGTCCATGCTCCCCAACAGGCAGCAGGAGAGAGACACCCACGTGTCCATGCTCCCCTGAAGGAGGGAGAGGCACCCACACGTCTCAGCTTTGCTTCAGGCTGGGATTGGCATTTGCCAGTGAGAAGCAAGAGGACTGAAGATGGAAGGAGGGAAGCAGTCATGGCTCAGGCAGGCCTGTGAGCCCCAGGACAGGCAGCAGGAGCACTGCACTGTGCAAACAGGGGTCCTGATCAGGACATGGCACCTGCAGATGCACCCTCCAATGACCTGATGTCCCTCAGGCACCTCATCTTCCACTCACTACCAGAAGCCATCTGAAGGCACAAACTAGTCAGACAACAGCAAATTAGCATCATACTCTGGTGTGATGAGAAATCTCAGTCCACTAAATAACCGCATTTTTCAAATTATATGCCCAAATAAGTGTTTATTTGATGAATGCTGCAGAAGAGCATTTTGCACTATCAACTAAAGAGTAGTACTTGTTTACAAACTAGCCTAATTATAGAGCCATTATATTTACTGTTCTATGAGTTTGTCAGTGCTGCTGCAATATTAAAACTCAGAATTTGGACACAAATCACTGCTAATCTTTGACTCCACCTATACATACTCAGAACCATTTTAGTGGAACACAGGAAGGAGAACTGTGAGAGGACGGACTGATAATTATTTCCCCTTAATTAGGATTTGATCTTCTGTACATTAGAGGGAAGAAAACAAGCCCAGATACACACACTCCTATTCATTCATTCATTCTAAATGTCATGGAATTAAAAGCAAAGTGGTGAATCCTTCACTCGGTATGCTCACACAACTCCCATTAACGATAATGGCTATTTTGCTGTGACCAGTACATGCTTTGAATGTTTAATTTTCATCACAGGTTTCTATTCAATTAGATCTATTGGCAGCAGGACTTAGACACTAAGAAGGTAGAAGGTGAACCACAGGTTAAAAAAATACTAATTGCCTATGCAGTGTTTTTCAGAACTACAACATCTGCTTCAGGGATCCCCTGGTTGGTGAGGTAAAATAAATAAATTTATTCTTGGCATTTCATCTGTGGTCTGTGGTTGTTTTTGTGCCTGCCTGTGCTGGCTCACACAAGGAGAGGAATCAGTCCCATGTGCCATGCTCTCATCCACATGAAATGTGACAATGAGGTGCACTGCTCCTTGTTTGTGGGTCTGCCATGAAGCAAAGCTGGTGTGCAGTGCCACCAGCTGAAGATGTCTGAGGTCATGAAGCTCTGACTCTTCATCCCTTTCTCCTCCAACACACAGCCTCCTCAATCATGAGAGCTTCTTAACAAATTTTGCCATGCCTTTTGATTGTTGAGTCACCACAATCCAGTAAAACATAGGAAGATGCCCATCTGGGGGCTCTAAATGCTACAATCACTCCTAATAAAATCAAGGCAGCTTTTCAAGGTCTGGCCTGCAAGAAAGTATTTTACTGGCTCCCACAGAAGGTGTAAGAAAACAAAATTTATGATTTATTGATAATTTAACCTTACAATCTATTAACTTTATTAGATATCTTGGTAAAGATGTGGGGGCTCCTGAACAAGAATTGCTTGGAGAATTATGCAAGCCCAATTCCCACACCAGTGAATGTGAGGACCCCAGAGTCATTGCTCTGACTTCATTTGTGGGAGCAGGCACTTAGGTAAACTAATGCAAGCAACCACTTGCTTGGCCTTGTGCACCTGGAGGCTGCTGTCAGATCCTACTTGCTGCCTGTGGAATTCTGCTCTCCATGACCCATCCACCACCCAAACCCAGCAAATGCTGCCAAAGAAGGGATATCTCACACACCCATCAGCACAAAACATCAGCACACAGGTGTTTGTAGAAGATAAAAGAGAAGGGGAAGATGGAAACTATCCAGGGCTATTAAATTATCATGGGTCTTCTGGGTGTCTATGGCCAAGTCCATCATGTCCTAAGATTTACACAGGTAGCTTCATCAGATTCGTTTGCAGTAACAAGTCAGTAAAATGGACTGGATTTGGTTCCAGAGAGAATTTGATCAAGCCAAATAAACAATTTTCATAGGCAATGAAGACAAATCACTGAGAAATTGATTTCCTTTTCTTACAACAGCAATCCATCTCTCTATAAAACGTAATATACTCTCTACATTTACTTGCAACAAACTGAAAATGTAGGTTTTGTAAACATTTGATAGGAGTACATGATCACACCAGCCTGAGTCAGCAGAAACATTTGGTAGGGCACATCTGATAAGAAATTAGATGGGTGAATTATGCAGAAGACTTTCTATAAAAAATCTTTCATACTTTCTTGATAACTTGACAAATAAATTCAAAGCCAAGAAGTTTCCCTCTGCTTCTGAATATTTATGCAGTGGAAGAAATACTTGCTTGACACCAATGGGAATCAGGATACAAACACAGCAGCATCTTTTCCTTTAGCCCTCAGCAAACTCTAGATGTGCAAGACTGACTCCTTCAGCTGTGCCAGCCTGTGAGCCAGAGGATGGGTGATACAGGGAATGGTGCTAGAAATCCAAACCAAAAATGGATTTCTAAAGCTGTTGGATTGGCATTGTAACAGTATTTTGCACGAATACTGACTTCACTTGAGATGCAAAGAAATTGCTGTGCTCAGATACAGCTATAGCCAACCCGAGAGTTCTCAGGACATTTTACTTTATGAATAAAAAATTTGCACGTTTTGAGCTGTGCTTGGAGAAATGTCAAGTAGGTAACCTAAACCCCCAAATGACATAAGCAGTAAATCTAGTTTAAAGAGCAGTGAGTATAATAACAAACTTTACAAGATTCCAGTGTCATTCCAATGACCAGCCATAACAAAATGCTACTACTCTGAATTTCAAAACTGAAAGTTAACTATTATGGGCAACAGTATCTAATACCAGGCTGGTACGAAGCCTATTAAGATATACCATCTGTGCAAACGTCTGTCCCTAAACACATTTTATTTATAAGATAAAAAATAATGGGCGTGATACGAGAAAACCCAAGAAATAATAAGGAATTAAAACTTGGTTTCAGATAGGAATGAACATTTTAAAATTAAAGTATCTAAAAATATACACACGTGAATGTTTAGTAGAAGGAAAAGCACAATGATCTTGCACTAGATCAATCAGCCTCCTCATGATAAAACCTCTTTTCTAAGCAAGAAGGACTCTTCAATGTCATGGTTAAGCCACAGTTGCTGCTGAATGGCAGCGACACAGGTCAGGAAGCAGCATTAAGTTCCCCTACCACAAAGAGAACACCACATCTTGATGCAAAGACAAGACTTGCAATACGTGGTTTTGATTTGAGAGTGTTTTTTCCCTCAAACTGTGACCAACTGTTTGCTCACACACCAGCTAACACAGCCAAGGTGATGTTCAAGGGGAGCACAGCAGGCTGCTTACACCTACCGTGAGTTCACGATCGAGGATTGAAGTTTTAGAATGATGTCTTTTCAGTAAGGATACTATAAAAATAGGGTTTTAGAACTCTGAGAGTAATAAATAGCACCCCTTTTCTGTTTTTTAAAGCTCAATATCTTCATTGGTACAGATTCAATAGAGTATTTTCACATTTGTGAGTGCCAGAGCATTGAAACTCACTTACTGCATAAATTATAATTGATCTATTAATTAACACTAGTGTGCTCCCATGCTTTGGCTGAGTGATTTTTTTTTCTGCTGAGAGACCTGCAAACTTCTGTGCATGAGGGTGGCATGATGAATCCCCATGTACGATATTTCTTAGCTGGCTGTTGCACAAGGAAAAAAACTGCTATCAGCTAAGGAAAAACACAAGCAAATATGCAACATGAGAGAAGCACCTTCCTCCAGCTCAAACATCCCAAAACTGCATGAGAGTTCAGGCATTAAGAGAATACTGCATTAACTGCAGCAGTGGCTATTGTAAAAGGTGCAGGAGTCTAGAAAGCCAATTTTCTTTCCATCACCTGTTTCCTGACTGCTTCTCTGGGGACCCCCAGAGAAGCACTGGGTTGCCCAGTCCCTCTGTACAGGTGTCCTCTGGCACCAACAGGGCTTCCACAAACCACAGCAATAGTGGTGTCCCCATGGGCATTTAAAATGGTCTTGGGTAGCTATTTTATTGAAATTTAGTTTCCTTTGGAAACTAATCAAGACCAAGATAAATGCCTCTATCTACAAAGCACAGCAGGATAAAAAGAACAAAGGAAGATGATGCACTCACAGGGTTTGCTTCTGCATCTCCTCCCCAGCAGCACATCAGGGTTTCCCCTCCCTTTGAGTGGATTCAGGTACCAGCTCACAGGTGGAAACATTACACCAGAGTCTGAAAATGTAGTTGCACAGTCTGTGGTAGCTGGGAGTGGGGCTGTGGCCGAGCCACATCCCCAGTGGGCACAGCTGTGAAGAGCAGGTGAGCAATGACAGCAATGAGCCATGGAGTGCCCAGGGGCACTGAGCAACACCAGAGGGAAAAGAGGCCACACAGGAGCAATGCATGGACGTGGGGGGTATAAAAGGTTGGGCTAAAGAACACAAAGAGCAGATGCTTGAAGCCTTCTGAAGTGATATGATGTTAGTCTGTATGGGTTGAAGCCTTCTGAAATAGCACAATCATACTCTGGGTGTCATGGCTGTCTCAACTGTGATGTGTGCTGAGACATGAAGAAAGCCCTCAATTTCCCACCTGGGCTCAATCCAGCCTCACCTTTGTGCTGTGGCTGCAGTCCTGCCCCTGGCTGGGGCAGTGGGTGGCCAGGTGAGAACAGCCAGGGCAGGGGCACTTTCCAGTACATGGCTACACAGTCGGGGGGAAAGATCATCAAAGCTTTCTCCTGTTTTTATCCCCATTCCTGACAGTTTCCCCATTCCTTTCTCCTGTTTTTATCCCCATTCCTGCAAGAAGATCAGCACCCTCTGTCCAAGGTCCTGCCCTTGACTGTGCTCCCTGTGTGTTTGCAGTCTCCAGTAAAGCAGTGAGCTCCCAGCTGTGCATCTGCTCAGACAAAGCACTGCCTCCCTGTGCTGGTGTTGGACCTGCACACACCTGGTACCCCTGCCAGAGACAGCCAGCATGAGCACTGGCCACCCTGTGGGATGCTGAGCTCCAAAACCTACAGGACCCTTGTGTGTGCCCCTGTCAGAGAGCCCTGCCAACTAACACCCTCCAGATGATCAGGGCACTCTGGCCAGTAGAGGCAGAAGGGATCTCTCTTTGAGCATACTTGGTTTGTAAATCTGTGTCTGTGAATAATGAATAACTGCAGCTGCATTTTTTACTTAGGCTGGAGAACAAGAAGAGTTTCTCATTTGGAGCGAGATGTTGTTATTTTCAAAATTGAATATATATAAGCAAGGAATTCTAGTAAAGATTCTCTGGCAGAAAACTTCAGCAATTTTCTAATTTGTTTATATTTTTGATGACTGACTGAGAAAAAAATATTGATTGACAGGCCCAGAGATAAGTGTAAAAATGCTCAGAAAGTAGTAACTCACAAATGCTATTTTCATGTAGCATTTTCCCACTTATCAAGTTTCTCATATTTCCAAATAGATGTTAAAATCCTCTGGAACCAGAAAATTGTTTTCCACATAAGCCACATACTATTTTTCAACCTGCCTGCAATGTGCCCTGATTGTTAATGTCCTGTAAGCAAAAATGCTCCGTATTCTTCTTCTTAATTTTTTCATCATTGTAAAGAAACTTCTCCACATGCCATCAATAATTTTAAGAGGTCCTTGTGCCATTGGCACTGTTCTTCATACAGGAGAACATAAACTTTCAGACAACCAGAAAAAACCTGCTGTTGTACCAGTATTTTCAGCAGGTAACAGAGGCAGATCAGGTAATTAAAGCTGGTGAGCCTGACTGATCGTAGAGAAAATAATGAAATGGCTGAGAGGGACTTGATTAATAAAGAAATAAAGATGGCTAATATAATTACTGCCAATCAACACAGGCTCATAGCAAGCAGATTTTGTCAAACTAATTTGATTTTTTATGGGGTTTCGAGTTGCTAAAAGTAACAATGATGGCACAATAGACTTCTAAAAGCTGCTTTAGATGGTGCTTACAATGTGATGTTTTGATTAACCTGAATGATATAAAAATCAACATGACATACATTAAAAGGATTAAAGTGTGAGTTATTGTTCATTCTTTAGGGAATTTTTCTTGAACATGTGTTTCCAGTGGCATCCTAAAGCTATTTTTAGCCCTACTCTTCCTTATGTTTTATCCCTGATATGCAAGAAAACAGAAAATCATTACTAATAAAATTGGCAGATGGGATGAGGATTAGAGGAGTGGCTGAATAATGAGACACAGCCTGCAGTACAGGGGGGATTGGATTGCTTTGGGAACCAGCACAACCAACTAACCCAGACTCAGCAGGCAGGGACCACACTGTTAAGAGCACCAGCAAATCTGAAAAGGACTGGGGGAACCAAGGGGTTTTCAGCTGAGCATCCATTTGGGTAAGATAACCTGCTAAATGAATGAATGCAGTCCTTTAATGTGGAAATACTGAATGGGATGTGAAATACTGTGTCCAGCTTTGATGCCCACAGTTCAACACAGACATTCAGTAGTCAAAGAGTTCAGGAAAAAAGATCAAAGAATCATGAAAGAGTTGGAAAACACAGTTCATGAGAAAAATGTCAGGGTGTTCAAGAGATTTAAGAACAAAAAGTCTCTGCTCACAGTCCAAGACACAGTGTCAAACACAGGCTGGATTTAGAGGGTTCTTCACTCTGGCAAACAGACCCATGAACGGGAAACTGAATCAGGAGCATCCGTTCAGACATATGGTGTATACTCTGTATAGAAAGGATGATTTACCACTGGAACATCTTTCCAGTTCTTTGACAAATGTCACATCACTAGACACTAAATGTTTCACAGGATTTTTCTCTAAAATATATGTCCTATTTCAACCTAAAGTCATTTAAGTAAAACGTGGCCTGTGCTATTTGGGGGCTGAGATTAAGTGATTATGGTGTGTTCCTGGAACCTGAAAACTGCTATTCTACAAATATGTCTACTTATCAGGCAAAAATGCAGCAGTAATGAAATGTCTCTTGGAAAAAAAGTTCTCGCTTTTCCTGTCCTCCTCCTCCTGGTAAAGTTTCTTTTTCTAGTTAAAAATCCTTTTCAACTAACATTATTTTTTTTATGCAGTCCCCAAATTTGAAGTTGTTGGTTGTAGGCCAATGATCATGAATCCCAGTGTCCAAAAACCCACAAAGAAAAACATGGACCACCAAGAACAAATGCTTCAAAATTCACAGAGAGAGAGAAAACAAATATAAAAAGGATGTTGTAGACAAGAGACCTCAGTTCAACCCCTGCTCCTAGGCAATTGGAAAAAAAGACACCTCAACAAGGCTGGCAGGCTGATAAATGCCCATTTTAAAGCTTTAAATTATTACAAGGCTTGGCTGGGATATATATTGATAATCTAGGAATGAAATGCTTTTCACCAGTATTCTCTCTCCTGGCCTATGCATTTGTGCATGTGTGCATTTATAGCAAACCTTTACTTTAAAGGATCTTTAGCAGCTAAAACAATTACCTGAAAGCACTGTATCACTAAAAAAATCAGTGAACTGGAAAAACAAAAATCACTAAAATTTGCTACATAACCTACAGAAATTGAGCAGAATAACAGATGGCTCACAGTAATCTTTCTCCAATTAATGGCTAAAGAGAAATAGCTTACTTGAGGAAAAATGACACTTTCCATTTAAACTCAGAGTATTTTAAGGCAACAATTTAGGGGAAATTCCAGCAAGCAATCAGCAGCTGTTATGACCCTTAATATTTCAGGACTTGATCTTCACAGAGGCCAAACCCTGGCCTTTCTCTCAGGATGACGTCTTTATTTTATGCTAAGTCTTGTTCTTGCTCCCATTAAAGTCACTCCAAGCCCAAAAGCATGAGATAAAAAGGTGGTGAGCAGAGATATAAATAATATGTTCACTGCAGAATAAATTCATATCTAAATTACAGGCCAAGGGGAAAAAAACAGCTTCTGCAGAGGGCTCATCACATTCACTGCTTTCCCTTTCATATATATTTCTCTACCTTCATTCCCAGACTATTTACTGTTTAATAACTCACTCAAGGTCTTGCTTGAATGCTTTGATGCTTCTCGATTGAATAGATTTTCTTTGGAACATACTCCCTGAGCTGTATGCATTACATTTGCTATGAAATATATTTTGACCAATATATTATCTTAAAAAAAACCCCAAACCAAACTCACACAATTTTCAACTACATTTTTAAAGACCATCCCTGAATTTAGCATATCAAAATTTGGCAGAATTGTTGTTGTGAGGATGAAGAAATTCCTATTAAGGTATCTCTAATACATTTTTATTTATGCCACTGAGTTTCATTTTACATGCAGGCTTCCAGATGTTCCTTACTTTGCATGAGTAAAAACATTCTAAAACAATCCAGCAGAATTGTGCAGCCCCCATGCAAACAAATTTCTCAGTTAAAAAAATTAAGACTTTGGTCTTTGGAGTGGCAATAAGATCACAGCCTGGTAATGATTTATTTGTGACACCCTCACTGGTATCTTTGTCTCATCAAGCCTAGCTCCTGTGATTAAGGTTTTGTTTCTACTGTTAGCAATGCAAGGAGATTTTAACCACCTTAATTATTCCTAAAGATTTTCAGTTTCACAACATTGAACTTCTGAACATTCAATGGCTGTTTATTTTGTTTCTGATCTATTTCTCAAAGACACTTGAAAGTGCATTTTTCTAAAGATTTTTTTTTCCCTTTAATTTTTCAAACCCTTCTGGATGGTGCAAATATTTTTCTTCCATATTGATTTTTGTCCTTTTTTTCCTTCAAAAAATGCTAATTATTTTAGTTGTGTTAACTGAATCTCACTCATTTATGTTCGATTAGCCATTTCAACACATAAATTGCTATTATACTCCAATAACCTTGCCCACCAACATTATTAATGCAAGCAAAACTACAGGAAAAATATTAGTTAAATTGCTATTTTAATTAGAAGTAACAGTTTCTGTTGAATCTTTTATTCTGCTGTGTTCTCCTTTGAGCTATAAAGCTAATTATCCCAAGGTATAAATAAGAAGTTCAGGCTTGCAAAGCCAAGCATCCTACAGATAGGAAATGCCAAAACTAAGATAGGCACAGATGCCAAATTTGAGCGTCTCAGCACCATTTTAACACAAATAATGGCAGTCTTTAAACATAATGATATATTAAATATCCAGCAAGATTAGAATATATTCAGCAGTAGTCCTGCATTTAGCTATGCAGATTAGGATGCTTTTGAGTACCCAGCATAAAAAGGGTAATTAATCTCAGCTAAATGTGCTGTTTGCAGTGCTGCCTCTGAAGTCCACAGAGACCTGTTCCACCTGCTCAAGGCTGGTGAGCAAGGGCTGGTGAGCTCTGCTCTCTCACCGGGATACAAGCCAGGGAGAAGCCCAGCACCCTCTGCTCCTACGGAGACAATTGATGTGGGGATTCCCACAGGGATTGGTGCTCCTCAATGCATTATAAATGCAGTCTTTAAAGGGTTTGTGTTTTCTTCTCTAGAAGCTCCAGAGAGAGATGATCAACAGATACACAGAGCAGGTTTTACTAAGCCAAGTACAGGCTTAAATGTTGTACCACGCCAACTGGAAAAGAACAAACCACACTGATCTAGACAGAATTTGTCTGAGAATTTATTTGCTTTTTGTGCCTGTGGCCAATCTTGTATGCAGAAGAAACTATTGAGAGAAGGTGCTCACACCATACTTCATGGCTGCACACCAGCAACCAAGCTGATGTTCTTAGCAGAGCTCCATCAGCTGCAATGGCTGCAAGGAGCACAGTCAGAAACCTGGAAAGAGTGAGCTGAGAATAAACCAAGTGTGCATGTGGAGCAGGGTGAGCAGTGTGAGCAGAGAGGGCAGTGTAAAGAATGTGAGCAGTGTGAGCAGTGAGGAGTGGGAACAGAGTGAGCAGTGTGAGCAATGTGAACAGAGTGAGCAGTGTGAGCAGTGAGGAGTGGGAACAGAGTGAGCAGTGTGAGCAGTGTGAGCAGTGAGCAATGTGAGCAGTGTGAGCAGTGTGACCAATGTGAGCAGTGTGAACAGAGTGAGCAGTGTGAGCAGTGTGAACAGAGTGAGCAATGTGAGCAGTGTGAGCAGTGTGAGCAGTGTGAGCAGTGTGAGCAGTGTGAACAGTGAGCAATGTGAGCAATGTGAGCAAAGTGAGCAGTGTGAGCAGAGTGAGCAATGTGAGCAGTGTGAGCAGTGTGACCAATGTGAGCAGTGTGAACAGAGTGAGCAGTGTGAGCAGTGTGAACAGAGTGAGCAATGTGAGCAGTGTGAGCAGTGTGAGCAGTGTGAACAGTGAGCAATGTGAGCAATGTGAGCAAAGTGAGCAGTGTGAGCAGAGTGAGCAATGTGAGCAGTGTGAGCAGTGTGACCAATGTGAGCAGTGTGAACAGAGTGAGCAATGTGAGCAGTGTGAGCAGTGTGAGCAGTGTGAGCAGTGTGAGCAGTGTGAACAGTGTGAGCAGTGTGAGCAGTGTGAACAGTGTGAGCAGTGTGAGCAGTGTGAACAGAGTGAGCAGTGTGAACAGAGTGAGCAGAGTGAGCAGTGAGCAGGCCCCTCACAGTTCAGTTCATTCCTTCCCCAGCTCACACAGATGCCAATGCAGGAACACTCCACTAGAAGTCTACTCAGTGAGTAAGATTTGTGAGGCTGATCCTCTTAATTTTTCAGGATGCAATTTCAAGCCCAATTACAAATAAACCCTATTCATTCTGGATTTACACCAAAATCATCCACAGGAAATCTGCAAGTGCAGAACTGGAAAGAATTGGAAGCCTCACACTTCCTAAGGTGTCTTGATTTACTCCTTAGCTGAAGGCACCACAGCTCCTCTGTGCCTGAATGCCTCAGGCCCCAGATTGAGGTACATCCATTCTGTTTAACAAAGGAGCAGCTTTGCTTGGGCTCCTACCTACCCAAAAGCAATGTCTAAGCAGATTGGTGCACATATGCCTGTATTAAAGCAACACAGCAAATATAATAACAACAACAACAACAGTATTGTCTCCTTCAACTGTAGGGAGACAACTACAGATGCCATAATTTATGTGGCCATTTACTTCAAAGGCTGTGGCATGTAAATCACTCCTACATCCTGTGATCTGCCCGGTCACTGTGCCACACAACACCTGGGAGTCTATTAGGGAGCAAACTCACAGTGTCAAAAAGAAGCTTTGTATAATCTGAGGTGCTGCAGGGGGAAGGCTGGAGAAGCATTACCACCACTATCCCAATAGCTGCCCACTCTCTTCTAAACCAGGGAGTGTATTTTATTTCTTATTAAATGATTATCTGCCTTAACTGAATGCTGTTTAAATACTTTCCAGAGGGCAATGGTTTTCTAGGAAGCAGACAAACATTTTTCTTTATTTCAGAAACCACAACTCTTAAAACAGAACATTTTCATCCTCAATTGGATTTGCAGTCTCCTCCTCACAATCTCCTTTTTGACTGTCTTGGAGGTGTCAGACCCGTATGGGAAAGTGTATGACATGAGGTGGAAAATTCATACATAGAGTATGATATCTGCCCAGCTAATGTGTAAGTATTTCATTCTAGACAGCAGGTTTCCCTCCTGTGATCACTTCAGAAAAGGAGGAATACTCAGTAAGTAGTCTCTTAAATGACCTATATATATGTATTTAAAAACTAATTTTTGTGGTTGCTTATGTAGTGTGAGATGAAACTTTTGAACTTCTGTTTCTCCTTCATCAGTATAAGCAATGACATTTCTAAGAAGTACCTATTGTGTAGCTCAGTAATTGGATAAAACAAATTGTCACAGAAGGGAGATGATACAGAAGATACAACTTATGCAAAATGAAATAAAATGTCATCTCAGTGTAAGGTCATTTTGTCCGACACTTCATTTTCAGAACATCAAGCAGCTCTTTTTTCCCCCCCACCTGTTGCTCTATTAACTAGGCAAATAAAAGTTTTTTAAAGATCACCTTTATTCTCTTTCCCTTTAACGTAGCCCTTTGAAAGAAAATGTGATCTCAGATTGAGTATAAAACATTTATCTACTGATACACCAGGGATTACAGACAGGAAAATTTAAAGTTTAAAATCAGCCTCACAACCAAATCGAAGGCTCTCAATGAACCAAAACAATAAAGTGAAGGCTCATCTGCTTTTGGTCATCTTGTAAGGTTACAGGTCAATATGTATTGCATATTTTCTGAAGAGTGGCTCTAAGAAATATGTATATTTTCAGTCTAAAGCATTTGGAGGGGGGTTTACCTGCTCAAATGTAGGCTCTAGTTTGGTGAACAGGTATATCTGAATTGCTATTCAAACTTTGTTTAGAGGTATAACAAAAAGAGGCAATGGAAAAAAACAGACACTGCTGAGGTTTTGGAGTAGATATTTATCTAATCCAAAAACAGAAAAAAGCAACTTCTGTCTCTTACCTAACTATAAAGGAAGCTTCAAGATGTCTGCCTTGGAAATGTGACCATAAGGCCACGGCCATTCTCTCCACCATACAGCATAATTAATTTTTTTATTATTATTTTTGATATGATGGTAATAAAACATCCATTCTCATCTGTGGCCCTGTTCTTCTGTGAGTCATCTGACACTGAGCCAGTGCATCCATCTAGGTGAGCATCTTTGTCCAACTTTGACTAAGACCTGGTATATACAGGCCTGTAATTTTACAGACTGTTACTATATAGAAGTTGGGTTTTTGTCAGATTTTAAACTTAATTTAAATTTACAACCCCTTCAGTCTCTGTCAATACGTTTTCTGTTTCATGATACATACACAATTAGGAGGAACCCCAAAAAGCAGATTTAAATAGATCTAGGCTGTCTTATCACATCCTTTCAGTTGTTATTTAACAAATTTTGTCCTCACAATTTCTCCTTCCAGAAGACAAGCTGGAATTTGTCAAGCTTTGATAGTCTTTCCACAAAGTGTGGTTCAGATAGTTTTATTTGTTGCACTTTTCAGTGAATACATAGCAAGTTTTCCCTTTACAGTTATGTGACTTGAACTGCTTTGGATTCCTGTGTTCTTGTGAAGAATCTTCTATCTTTATTTGCCTTTTAAAAGGCAAGTAATTATTTCCATCTGATTTTTCCTCCTTCTTACATTATCAAAGGTATCATGAAGCAGTTTTCTTCAACTACTACTTTGGATCCTTTTCTTGAGAATATCTATCTTCAGAACCATAGCACTATTAAAAATCCAGTATTTCCTTTATTTTTCTTCATTTGTGACTTGAAAGAAAAGTAAAAACTGGAGATAATACAATGAAATAAAATCATTACATCCCTTAGAGTTGTTTGTGCTCTAGAAACATGAAAGCTATCCTGGAGTGACTATCACAAATTCAAACATGGAGCCTTTTGTACAGTATGGATCTGGATGTAAATATTTCTGGTTTCTATTGTGCTGTAGCATTAGGCACAACAATAAGAATAATCAACATAAAATTTCCCTTATTTTCTGTAATTTTTTGAGAAAAAGTGAGGAGAGAGAATAAATTCCTCCAACTAAGCATTTTATTGATCTCCATTGATGAAAGCAAAATTAAGGGTTATTTTCTTTATTTCTCCTGTTTTATTTCTCCTTGCTTTCACTAGAAATTTTATCTTGCTTCTGAGAAAGCTTCAACAATAAAAGGTCCCCTAGAAATGCCAACAGACTGCATTAGGGGACATTTTTCATTCTCTAGGCTTTTTTTTCTCTTGGCTGTAAGCACAATATATTGAGTATCTGTTGATATGGTATTTGCCACATTATGAGGGGAAAATAGCACATATTCAAGATATTTGATGATGTTATGTCTCTTTGCTACTCTAGCTGTGAATTTTTAAGAAGCATACACAATAATAAATACCACTGAATACACAAAGCATCCAAAATATTATTATTTGTCTGAATTTAAAAGTATCTTCCATGTAGATTTTCTATTTGGTAAATACACAGCGATTAAGTAATTCTTTCTTTCCCTGGATGCCTGAGGTGCAAGCACTGGTGTTCACAGCATTTCAGATGTAGCTGATATATTTTAAAAGCTAGACTGTGTCTTCTAGAGACTAGCAGTTTACCTCTTTATCACATAACAGTTCTCATTTGACATCTTCAAGTTGTTTATCTGCAGCCTGCCACCTGCACCTGGCCATTTTGTACTCTTATCAATAATCTCAACTTAAAAAATAATACTAATAAGTAGATATTGACTTCTGCTGAGATGAATATCAAGATTTATTGACCTCAGGGCAAACATTTACCTGAGCAACCTGCAGTCAATAATTTCTGTGTGGAACAATAACCCTTGATGTTCACGGAAATACGAAGACAATCTCATGCATGTGCATTAAAGTCTTCCTAGCCCACACTGCAGTAGTCTGTCAGCCTACCCAAAAAGCAGATTTCCAGGCTGCACAGTCTGTACAGAACAGTAAAATGGTTATTTCTCTTCTAGCTGAAAAGCAAGAGGAAAGGATTAAGAAAAAGGTAAAGAGATTTCATGAGCGGCTCCTCTGTTCTCATTTCCTCAACAGAACCTTTTCAGAAATGAAGGAAATAATGAAAATTCTGTTGCTGGAGAGGGTAGCTCTTACCTCCAACATCCTGTCCATAGCCACACTTCTAACATAAACACACAAATCAGAACCTTTCATACTTGTTTTTGTTTCTCTCCACAATTTCTCTAATAATAATAATAATAATAAAATCTATAAAATCTCCTCTGAATTACAATCCTCCCTAAGAAAAACAGAAAATATTCAGCACAATCTTTGAAATAACAGAATTCCAGATTATAGATTATTTGTGTAGCAGAATTTTGCAGCGTCATTGCCATATCATGCCTGATAAAATCCTCCTTCCACCATCAGTTCTTACCCATGAACTACATCTGACAAAAAAAAGATTGCAAAGAATTGCTAATAATAGTTGTTTGGGTTCTTTAAATAGACATCCTACAATGTGAATTCCACTTGAGAGGAAAAAATAAACTGTTTTTCCTAGACTCTGATTCAGACAAACACTTATATGGATCTCAGTAGGACCAACAGGGAAAATGTGTGTGTGTTAATTTGCCCGTGCAAACAGATGCTCCAGATCTCTGTACTAATGAACTTGGCCTTGCCAGTCACTTACTGACTCACTACAAGAATGTTTACAGTCATTACTGTAAGCCAGAAAATGTATGACAATGTTTGAATACATTACCCCCTCCCTGGCTAAAATGGCCTTTTCCCAACTCCTTCCATTGCCACCTGAAGTATCCTTGTCTGCTGTGGAGCCTTCACCCATCACAACAAGCCCAGACTGTCATGATGAACTCGTTCATACAGAGCCTGATTATCTCTTATTTCAGCTTTGTATTACTCCAGCTTTTTAAAATTTCAGTTTGGTACCTCCAGGCTAAACAAGACTCCAGCCTGAGGTTTGTACACATCACTAAACTCCAAGCACTCATTTGCATTTTTGTTCTTTCAGTCTCTCAGGTTTCCAGACTTAGAGAACAAAACAAGTTACTGTCTTTGCCAAAAAGCTTCCTCTTCATACATCTTGTCATTTACTGTGCCATCTCATTTATAGTCAAACCTTCTCATTTATATCCTGATGTACAGCTGACTTTTCCTCTGCATTTTAAAAGAAATCTATCCACCTACTTCTCTATATTCATCAAATTTGAATCAATAGATAACACTGCCTTATTGTGCTTCCAGATAAAATTATCTACAGGGCCTACTACAGTGTCTTCAGACATTTTTACCTTTTGCTTTCTTCTACCTCCTTGGTATTTTACCACATCCACTGCAGCTCTCAAGAGGAAATACTTCTTCCCTTGGGCTGGGGAGAGATTGCTTTGACCACCACAGCTCACACTTGGGGTCCAAATGCAGCTGCCCCAAAGGCCACAGTTGGTGATGCCAGCTTTTAGGGCATGGCTTGGCTCTTTCAACTTAAAAAGGGTATTTTCAAACCAGGTTAAACTTCACTGAAATCAGTGGGGTTAGCTACCACCATTCACATCATTAAAAATTACAGAGAAACACAGAGTTAAAGAGTTTAAGGGTTAAAATCTAGGTACAGTGCATAGCAACTATTCAAATGCTCTGGAAGAAATAACAATATTGAGTATTTTGAGGTGCAGGGACATATATACATATATATGTATCTCTGTGTGTGTGTATGTGTGNTAATAACAATATTGAATATTTTGAGGTGCAGGGGCATATATACATATACATACATACATATATATATATGTATCTACATGGGTGGGTGTGTGTGTGGAGGTGGGAGGGCATGGCCATTCATGTTTAAAGACAACTTTACAGGTAAAGAAACAGGAGGGCATCTCACAGAAACAACCCCAGGGTATGGCCACAAGGGCAAGTAAGAGTTGAGCTCTGATGGATACTCCCAACCAGAATAGAAAGAAAAGCAAAACCATATGTGTAGTTTCTGCAGACTGAGTTCCTCCTGTATATGGATAAAGACTTTGGTCAATCTGGAATTTGAGAACAGAAACAAACTAGAACAAGGACATAAGAAAATAAACCACAAACAACAACTCTGGGAAGAAATCAAAGGATAGGCAAGAGGGAGGAATGGCAGAGAGCCACTGGATGTCCATTTGGGCCAATGAAGGTTTTATGCTTTAGGAAGAGGCTGACTGGTGCAGCTTGGGACCCTGCCTTTCCTGTCAGTTATGAAACATCCAGACAGCTTTACTACAGGGAAAATGCTCTAAACTAGAACTGTCTAGGGCGAGCTAAACCAGCTAAAGGATGGAGAAAATTTGCCCTGCACCAGTGAGAATTTACAGGTGTGAGAGACTGAAATGGTTAATGGTATAAACATTGCTAGAATCATCGAAGGACTTGCCCACTGCACTTGCCCACTGTACCAAGCTGCAAAGAATCAGCTGTTCATTGACCATAAATTGTACATATGCAAGCAAAAGTCCCAGTCCACCTGCTTCCAAGACAGGGGAACAGTATTTCCTTTCCTTGGGAAGCATGACACCTGAGTCCTACCCCAGTGTGGGTTTTTAAGATGCAGCCAGGATACCCACCAAGAGCAAAGAGCTCTTCTCTGTGTCATTTAAGACACAAGGTGTGATACCTCTTCCAGCACAGAAGGTGCTGCTGTGGGTAACCAGGATTCATTCTCTGAATGTCAGTCAGTTTGCCTGTGGAGGGGCAGCAAGGGAATGAGACTGGAGGACACCAACCCATTCCCCTGCCACCTTGCCACACAGCAATACCCAGCAAGGAAAAGCACCATTAGTCAGTGAGAAAATGCATAACTGAATTTAACCACTGTCTGAGCTCATCTAGAGGTTTGGTTAGGAAAAAATAAAGTAAAATCACATCAGAATTGAATAAAACCTACCTGATAGGTAGGACAGACAATCTTTGGAGGTTCTTTCCAACCTAGCTTATTCTATGAGTCTATGAAAATTAAAGTAATTTTAAATAATTTTAATCCATTATTACAAATAGATGATAACCTAACTCTGCAGCAGGTTAGACCAAGTGAAATTAAAAAATGGTCTTGGCAAGGTGAAGTGGATAGAAAGGATAGAGGAAACAGTGTTTTCACAGCTGAACACAGACTGCAGCAATGTACAATGACCTTTCTGGCTTGGGCAGTGTGCCTGTCACATCTGACAGTCCTAGAGAGGCAGCATAAAACAGTTCACCTCTCTCAGCTCCCAGGTTATCTGCAAATGATATCCTAAGGTCAGCTAAAAATTCTGCAAGAATTGGGATATTTAAAACAGGTCTCAAATAAACTGAGAACTTCTAATCTGACCGTAAATACAAAGGACTGATAGTTGTTCCAAAGGGCTGATGTTCATTGGAAGTGTGTTATCAGCAAAAAAACTTTCATCAGCATAATGAAAAGAAGCTGTTCACTGAACTGCCCAGCTCTCCAAGCATTCACAGATATGTAGAGTTTTGTAGGACTACATTCCTACTATAGAATATTTAAAAACCCCCAAATTACCATTGTGAAACTGTACCACAGTCACATTTACCACTTTCAAAGTTACAAAGGCTCCTGTCATTGTCCTGGTATTGGCTTCATGATGGAATAAACTAGTAAAAGTTTGGGAAGTAGCAAGAATTTGGAGAAATATTGACATAAGTGCATGCCAAGCTGAAGTGGATGACAACCATCTACAGCAATGGTAATTCCATGGGGGAAGATCACTGTGAAATCAGCAACAAAGCCCTGACAGTGGTGACAGTCACAGACTGTTTGCAGCTTGGCCTGTAGATAAGACTGTTCAGATCATGACTGAGCACCCACCCTGACAACACCTCGAACAGATTCTGCAAACCTGCTTAATTGGAAAAGCTGCAGCACTGTGGTTGTGCAGCCCCACATGAGGCAGCTGCTGGTGCCTTGTTAAGACAGCCTCGCTGCAGTGATAGATTGCAAACACTGCTCTAAGTAGGAAACAAAAATCTGATTTCTCAAAGGAGCAAGCATACTCTGGGAAAAAATTACTGTCTTCTCTCATCTTGTACTCTGCAGAAAGGGAAATGCTGCTGATTTATCCACAGGTGATAAAGAGGGACGGGAAGACGAGATGCCAAAGCAGATAGATTCTTCTGATGTACAGAAGCTTCCATTTCAGGGCTGTATAAAAGCCACAAAAATCAGGTGCAACCCCAATACAAGGAATACATTTCAAAATTTTAAAATCTCTGAAAATGTTGGGATTTCTATGATAGGATGGCCTCTGCTAAAATGAATTAAATTGACATGAAGAGGGTGAGTTCAAGAGGATTTTGAAAAGTATAAAGATCTCAAACTGAAACCAACACTTTGTGTCCATAGCCACTGTCAGCTGTATTAGCTAGGTTCCATTTTCATGGTGAAGTTTCACGCTTTGTGTGACATCCATGAAAATTCCTGCACCTGCTGGCAGACCCAGAAAAGAAATCTTGTTTTTCTCTGGGGGCTGAAAGAGTAGTAAGTAGGGAATGAAAGTATCTGCAGAGGTTTCAGTGATTTGTTTGGGCTTGCTACAAGAAATCATGTGACAGACATATCAATTCCACCTCTCAAGATTTGAACTATTTATATGCTTTCTGTTTAGCAGAAAAAAAAAAAAAATCATCAAAGAAACAGCCCTAATTTTGATAGCTGGATTAAACTTTGCAGAAAGTGGCAAAATTAGCCACTGCTTTGTCTTTGAGACAGAGGGAAGAGATTGGCTAGCCCTGCCCCAAATGAGCTTATCTGCAAAGGTGCACATGGGCACTTGGGCAACCTGGGCAGAGCAGCTCTGCTCAGCTCTGCTCTGGACAGGAATGTGTGTGACAGCAGAAGAAGAAAGTGAGAATTCAGATGGAGAAGCAGTGAGACATGCCAAAACAGAGGGAACAAAACTACCTACTCCATACTGATTTTGCCAGCGTACTCAGGTCTGCAGGGCTAGCACATTTTTATAAGTAATTTCCTCTGCATCCTTTCTGTCTTCATTCAGAAAAAGTGCCCCACTACATGGAATTGTCTTATCTTTACAATGTCCAAATCTGACTACTTTTTGCCCTTGTTAACCTAAGATGTTGTAGAAGTCAAAGAAATGTAGTTTTACTTATATTTAAAATTTGAATTCTTAACTAAAATATGTCAACCTGTTTGGGAAAAAATCGATAAGTTTTAAGTTCCCAAAAAGGCCAGGATTCAGCCAGGATTCAGCCCTTCCCTGGTATAGCTGTGCTCAGTGCTAATCAGCAAGCCTTGTTCCTGAATTGCCTTCACATTAATAAAGAAAAGCATCTTAGAAAAGCAGTGGGAAGGAATTACCCATGGTTATTCACTTGGCTCTTTACTGAATCCTGAGTAGGTCTGTTCATTTTTAAAGAAACCTCATGTTTTACCACCATAATGCTTGTGAACAAAGTGAAGAAACTCCCTGTTCTGCATATCTGCTCTTTAAAGAAGTCCTCATCATCTGAATTCATCAGCTCCCTGAAGGTACATTTTCAGCTAAGACAGTCCAGGTTATTTTCCAAAGATATTATTTTCTGGGTTAGCATTTCTAGTTTCTGCCTACTCAGACAGCTAAAGCCTTTCACTAAAAGGATGGAAACCATATTCACAATCATGATCAAATCCATTGTGAAATATGTATCCACAAACCAAGGAGTTTTATCTTCCTTACCAGTGTGTGCCTTGAGATAGGCAGATAGGCATCAGCTTGGATGAATTTCTGAAAATGTGCTCTAGAGAGGATGGCAAATAAAATCTCCCTGATTCGTGGTTTGTGAGGAACAACCAAAAAACTCCGTTAAGAGTTTGAGAGTTGCACAAGTCTGCTCAATGGAAAACAGCAGCAGTCACAACTATTAATTGCCATTTATTCTAACTATCAATCCAGGTGCTGCTGCTGGCTGGGGCCTCCAGTGGGGACAGGCAGCCTCTAAGGGCAAGGAAGGTGGAGAGAAGATGTCCTGTTGTGATGGGGGTGAAGGGCAGGCACTGGTGCAGGTTTGGGGAGAGGAAAGCAGAGTAACCTGACCCCAGAGCCCCCTGCAGCCCTGGAGGCACCCAGGACTTGTGTCACCTGGCAGGAGAGCTACGTGAGAAGCCCAGCTTGCAAGCTGCAGCTGTGTCTGAGTGATTTAGGAACAGGGATGTGCAGACTCTGTGCACCACCAGGCTCTGTATCCCCTGTCCTCCTCCCAGGGGTGCAGCTGCTCCATTTGAGGTCTGCTCTGGCACCAGGCAGTGATGTGATCCTGGGAATGACTGCTGGGAGAACAGCTCAGCTTTGGGAAAAGGATCTGTGGAGAAGGCTTGACCCAGGGCTCAGATCTGTTCTCGTGGTGTTCACTGGGATATACTCTAGGGATGGCAGCACCTGGCCATGTGCCATGCTGACTCTCATGGATGGGCTTCCCTGCCCACCCTTGGAGCTGCCTCTTGACCAGGGATGTGTTTGGTGGCTATCTGAACCAGGTTATCCTCACTTCCCTCACTGTATATGGATTCCACTGTTCCAGGTTTCTGATCTGCTCTGTCAGCAAAAGAACATTCAGATTCTAAGGTAATTCAAAATCTTTAGAAATAAATTGTGTTTGACAACTGTATAAATGCAATTAGCAATGTGGCAAACTGCACAATATCTTCATGAATGAGTCTGATGAGCAAAACAACCTGGCCTTTAAGAGGGACAGGTGAAATTTTTGCTTTCAATAATTTTATCCAAACATCTGAGTGCTTTTGCAGCCGGAGATGGTAAATTCTGAAGGACCCTTATGTGTTTGTCAGAAAACTGTACCTAAGAAAAATTCTCAAAGATTCCTACAAATTAGCCCAAAATTGTTACTCAGTACCCAGATATGACACCAAAGACATTTACTTTTACCTGAACTCCTAAAAGGTCATCTACTTATTTGGTCCACATTTTCAGAACACTTTTAGCATTGTGCTCAGATTCAAAATAACAGGAGCCCATTATCTAAAAGACTCATCAATTATTTTTGTTGGCTTCCAGATTATTCAGATTATTCCAGATTATTATTATGAATTTTTAGAAATTCAAGGATGTCTGTGCATGTAGCTTTTATATAAAATTACCTAAGTCACAAATTGTATGTAATTAAGTTATCTCACTGCAGCAGCAGAAAGTTATTTCACTCTAGCAGGAGAAATTATGGTAGCAATTTTAAAGGTTGTAATGAAATATTAGAATGGTCTTTTGCTTTCTAATATTAGATCACATCATATACCTCAAAAGCAGCAAGTAATTAAACTGTGGCTTCATTTGTTAGATAACTTATTTTAAGGCAGTCAACAAATCACTAGCTCTGTGGTTAAAAACCCCACAACCTGCCTTTTAGATTCTTAGTTGTGAGCTTGGCTAGAAAAACAAATCCTTTCCATAAACCTTTCTGGGACAGATAACCACCATTGAATTACCGGTTTGTAGCTGATAAGCTTATCTCCTTTACCCTGCACACTGATCTGGTGAGCACTGGAATTGATCAGGGACACACCCAAAGCAGTTCATCAGTGCCCTTCTCCCTGCAGCCCGTGGCTGCTCTCAGGTGTGCTTCCTGCTGAGCCGAGCAGCAGGCTCCCTGCTCCATCCCTGCATTCACAGCCTCTGCCAGCAGCAGCTGGGCCATGCTGTGGCTGCTGCCATCATTCCCTCCTCTGTGCATGCATTAGGCATGAAATCAAGCACACTTGTTTGCACAAGCAGCTTCATAACCTGTCCTAGATTTCTGGGAAATAGAGATTTTCCTGTCCAATTCTCTTCCAGCTTCCTTATTCCCAAGAAGTTTGTCCAAGTTTTCCTCACTGATTTTTTTTCTGTTGCAGTATCTTTTTTTTTTTTTTTTTAATTCAGAACATAGCTGTCATCCCAAATTTGTCTTGCTAAATACTTTTGCTTTCAATTCTAAGACTCCCGCCCACCACCATTTATCAGTAAAAAGATGAATTCAGATGAGTAATAAATCTTTTGAGCTCTTTAGTGATTGCAGAAATGTTTATTTGCCACAAAGACTGACACAATATACAGAAAACTCTTCTATTGCATTTAAACTGTTAAGAATATCAACTGCTATTGCAGACCTTTCACATAAAGAAAGACAGATAGCTTGGAGTTTCCCCTTTAATCACTATTCAACTTTAAAATGCCTCTGTATGGAAGTGACAGAAATTAGCTGTATTCAGTAAAAGCAGTAGGGATGCATTAAACAGAGAAAACTCTTGTTCATTTGGCCTCTCATTGCCTGTCACTTATGCTACCTACCACTACCCAGGTTCTCAGGTCAAGGGACAAAGTAGGCAATCATGTAAATGACTGCAGTACAGACCTTTTTCTCCCATCTGCCTGCAAACAGAGAAAAAGAAAAATAATGTTAAAAGCAATCACTGTTATTTCAGCCATCTAATTTTTTTGGATCTTCTCACATCTCTCCATGGTTTCAGTGACCTTACCTACTTCAAATAGAGCCTCCAGAAAAAAGCAGGGAGGGAAATAAGCTCCAAGGACTGTCAATAAGCACAGGAAGTTGCAGTGTCCTTTCATAAGTGAGCCTTAATGAAGATGTTCGTTTCTAAGCAGCATAACATTCCAAGAGAAAAATAAAGCTTTAACGCTTTTAAAACACTTTCTGCATCTCAACAAAGAATACCATAAATGCCTATCATTACCCTACACCATCTTCCAACAGAAATAGATTCAAATTGTTTTGTATTGAAAAGACACAAATAATTGAAAGGAGAAAAGAACAGTTATAGGCAGGAAAGCACACTATAAAGTTGCAACATTTACTACAGAAAAGTACACATTAATAAATAGGCACATTTGGGCTTTTTATGGTCACATATGTGGCATTCAGAAGTCCCTGCTCAGACTTGTGTCTCATAGAGTTAGGTTTTGCTTAGACAAAGAGCAAATTAACCCAAAGTCTGCAGAAGACAGAAAAGAGCGGGAGAGAAGGAGGGAACCCTCCTTATCAACAGGCAGCAGCAGCTTTTCCTAAGGAAAGATGTGACAAGCAGCCATCACCTCTGTGCTCAACTGCAGCAGATGCAGAACGGGCTAGTGATAAACAGCCAGATCCAAACCAGGCAAAGATTCCAATCCAACAGAAAAAGTTTTACAATAGGTTATGGCCAAGAATGAAAGCAGGGCACTGGGAAGCTGAGTTCATTGAGGCATTAGCAGTTTTGTGGGCACTGAAGTGTTCTCTGCAATGTGCTACTTCCCTCACAAGGTGATGATTCACCATAGTTGTGTTCACAAGAAGAGCTGGATTTCTTGTTTTCTACTCACTAATGAGTAGAAAACTCATCACTTTTCAGTGCTGCCACTGTTTTAACCAAGATAAAAGTTGAATAAGAGAGAAGCAAAGAGGAAATCACTGGTTTGCCCAGGCATCCCCAAGGAGAGACTTCATAAACTTGCCTATCTTGCGAAGTGAATCCTACCCTACACATGGAGGCCCATGAACTGATTCTTTGGGTCTGGAATCACCACAAAGAAACTTGAAAAAGCAAACTTTTGTGATTTGTTTCTGGAACAAAATTATGCCTAGCCCTTGTTAAACCAATGCAAATGTCTTAAGGTCTGCTGTTCTAAGTTTTTACAGAAAGTTAAAAATAATCCTACACATAATGTTTGTGATTAAGGCACTATCCTTTGGCTATTTAGCAGATTGAGCATACTCTGTAAGGGTACAGACTCATCTTTGAGCCCCAGCTGAGACTCATTTCTCTACTGACATACACAAGAAACACAGTCAAGCAATGATGCGAAATAATGAAACCATTGAAATATTTTTAAAAGAAACATCCTTGGAAATACATTCTATCCCTCTGCTGACTTAAAAATAAGCTATTTGGTGTAGTTATTGTTCCTACAGTACATAGTACACTGCTGGCATTACTGAAACAGAAGAAATGAATCATGCAGGTTGGATTTTATGACACTGCCTCACGCCCAACCTCAACAGGTCTGCAGGGTGCAACCCAAGAGCTTGGCCACTGGTCACCTGAATTTATGAACTCCATGAGGTACTTGCCTTCACAGGACAGAAGGTAATGTGCTATAGTTGACAGTTCAGTGGCAACAAAATTTGCCTAATGTGTGGGCCACATAATCACGCCAACATTCACAGGAACTCCACATTCATCACATTTTCAAATGGCCTGGTAAATGGGAGAGTATTCCAGTTAAATTTCCCACATCAGTATTCAGCCAAATAAAATTATCTGAACTGCTAAGGACTATTAGGCTCATGTAGGTTTTTTAAAACCTTCCATCTGGTCTATTTGTCAAGAATATGCATTAATAACAAAACAGAAAAACTCTTAAAACCAAACATAGTCACTCATGCACCAATTGGTAACTCTCACTTTGGAGCTCCCTAGAGCCTCCCCTAGTGCATCTATTATGTCAGGAAATTCATTATAGTATTTTTATCTGAAATTTTGCAGATATTAATGCAAATGGAAAGCACTGACTGAAACCAAAAATAATATCTAAACAAGTTATTTTAATAATGACTGAATTAATTACTGAACAGTACAGGCCAAACATACTAATATGGATGTAACCTTATGACATATTCACAACCACAAAAAGGATACAGCATAAAACATTCTTCTTTAAAGTTAATCTGACTACAGTGTTATCAATGCTATGATAAGGAAAAGCTTACAGAAATGGCTAAAGGTTGTAGCTCTTATTTATATATTTACAGCTAACATTATTCTCTCTGTGATCAAGGAAATTAATTTCCATTATGGATGAAAATCTTTACAATTTTTTTTCCTCAGAAGCAACAGTAATGAGATGTTGGACAGATGAAATATTGGTTATGGCAAGCTTTCCTTATTAACCTCATACAGGAAGAAGGCAGTGTAACACACCATAATAACACCCCAAGAAATACTCTGAATTCTTAGAAAGGCCTGAAAGCACAGATATTAATTTTTTGGAAAGTTTAAAGGATTGCATGGTCTTTAATAAGGCTTCATTCATTTATTTATGACAACTGATAGTAAAGGCCTTCCTGTAAGTTACAAGGGGGAAAGAGCCATACAAAATTAAAGAATGTCCATTGACAAAAAGCCTTTGGCCTTTTTCATTTATTTATTTGGCCTATTTATTTTCTCCATAAGGGGCAAACACAACAATAGCTTTAAGACCTGGTTCTGTGGAGCTGCACAGCAGGCAAGTCATGCAAGAAAATTCCTCCTTTCTCAACTCACCGCGAGTGACAGGCGGGATTGCTCCCTGCCTGCGGAGGAAGGGAGGGAGCGCAGCTGGAGGTGGCTCAGCCAGGGCCAGAGGGGAGCCTGGGACACCACATCAGGCTCAGCACGCCCATGGCTCTGCAAATGACACCTCAGAGGCTGCTGTGCACTGCCATGAGCAAGTGTTTGGCAGGCAAAACAGGAAAGAGATTGGTTTATGCTGGATTCCAGTACTGCAGAATGGTCATGGGTCATGGTGCTGTGACCCTGGAGAGGGAATGGCTTTTCTACCAACCTGAAAGATGCCCACTTGTCCTCACACAGCACCCAAAACCTTTCAGGAGTTTTCCATAAATGGGAGAGGCATCCTGGGACAGCCATCAGGGTGACCAGCAGCACATCCTCCTGGCCAGGGGACAGTTTCTAAGATTTAGGTATCTAGGCTTTCTGATTCAAAGGAAATGTTTGATTGTGGGTATTCAGCATCTCACACAATGCTCACTCTCTGGAGTATTCCCGTGGGTAATTCCTGCCTGAGACAGGAGATGCTTTTCCTATTACCTTCAGTTTTGCTGCAAGTGGCAGAGTACTGCAGGTGGTTTTGATCATTGCAAGTCAGCATCTTCTAATGAAAAATCCTTTTATTAAAATTTCCAATCAGCTGTATGGTTCATCTTGGAATTACACTGTGAGGTTAGCTCTGAAAACAACTGATCTTTTCCCAAATGTTTCCATGGACAGATTTGAAAATGCCTTTGCATACATTACTTCTGAACCAATCTTGTCTCTAAATCCTATAAACAGACATTGGAAATGTCTCCTTATTGCTGTTTATCATTGAATAAAGCAATTGAAAAGCTTTTACAATATGAACTAATAGTGGCCAAAGCCAGAATGTGAGTGATTCATGCAAATCAACAGCTCCCAGCCATATCATTATGGATTAGGGATGTGAGACACAGCATTAGTAGCAAGCATCTAGGAAATGCAGAAATGAAAAGCGTCACCTCTCCCTGAGCCTCGCACTAAGCAGCAGGACAGATGCCCTCTCAAATTGTCTACTCAAGCAGAGAGGACACCGCAGAACACCATTAATGGGAAGGTCCACATGATTGTGTAACACTCTCCTATTTATAAGTCCAGAGGAATGCAGCATGCATTATTTATTTAGTTGTGCTACATGGTAATTAGCAGGGCTGGAGACTGGAGAGCACAGCCAGTTAAGAGGTCAGACGTGCTCCCGTCACAACTCTGCTAATCCCCAGCAATCTGCCTCGAGCTGTCAGCACCATTTGCAAGTGCTCTCTTGTCTGCTGCAGTGAGGCTGGGTAGCCATGAGTCTCCTTGGGCTTCTTAAATAAAGTCCTCTTTTTCTTTGTACAGACTTTGACAGAAAGAAAATAACACACGTGTTCTAACATAAATATTCTGTGACCTTTTTTGTATGACCTTTCATTGCTTTAGGGATTTGCAAAAAATTATTATCTTGGAAATGGAGTCAGGAAAAGCAGTCAAACATCAGTACAGGTTTTCCTTAGAAGACAGCATTTTATGCAACATTTTCACAGGTAAAATATCTTTACAAAATACAAAGTTAATGTTGGACTTTTCTTTGGCATCTCAGCTGGACAGAGCTGACAGGCAGGTGGCTCAGTGACCATGGTAGATTAGAGGAATGAGGACACGGATCACTGTCAGTGGAAACAGGGTGAATCAGATACGTGGGCTGGTTGAGTGAGTGGCTTGGCACAGGGGTGTTGACTGGAGAATTTTGGCAGCCCAACAGGGTGCAGAAAAAGGCTGTGTTTTCAGAATATGTTGAACTATGGGAGAAGAAAAGTTATTTATGATTGATATGTCAGGACAGATGGTCCCATCACCCCTCCATCTAAGAGAACTTTGGCTTGCATTGCCCTTCCCTGCTGGAAAGCAAGCATCAGTGGAAAAAACTGTTCCCCACAGGGCAACTGAAGTACATTCATACTGCAAACAATCAGCTGTTGAGATACTTACCCTAGACAGTATCTCACTTAGAGATAGTCAGTTACTACAGATCTTTGTGCAGTCTGACCATTGCTGCTTCATACTGAGAGGCTTTCAGCAGCCAAGCAAACCAGGCACCTTGACCTCATGCTTCAGGCTCGAGTGCAGCCCTGCCCCAAAGGGCTGCTGAGTCTTGTTCCATGAGAAGAAGGGATGGAGAAGAGCAAAAATAGACACCCGACTTTTTGAGCAGCCCAGTGGCTGTTGGCTCGTGGTGCAGAAGCCACAGGTTCTGGCTTCATGGTTCTGAGGCCCATGAGCTTTGGGTTTACTCTTTGTAATCCCAGCAAG
Organism: Urocynchramus pylzowi; assembly: GCA_013397555.1. NCBI lineage: Eukaryota > Metazoa > Chordata > Aves > Passeriformes > Fringillidae > Urocynchramus > Urocynchramus pylzowi. The sequence continues at coordinate 1,611,707 of VZRH01005837.1, forward strand.
TCCTGCACTGTGGAGTATCTTTTTCCTAAGCCATCTCATCTGCTGACTAGCTTCAAAGCTTATCAAAATAATCTTAAGCTGACTTAGATAGCTTCCTTCCACATCTCCAGGTCTTAGGGACAGGAGTTCCAGCCCGTCTCCCTCTAAGCACACCCAGCCTCCTCACAATCCTTTGCTGCCAGGCTGTTGTACAGGGTGTCTTTGCTCCCTTAAGCTCTCAGCTACACTGTAGTGAAGTGAACTAGATCCATCCTGCCCCTACCCAACCCTCCAGTGTTTCTGCAACAAGTCCTTCCTTACAGCCTGATGCCTATGCAAAGCCTTTGGTAGGAATGGAAAAATCACACACAAAATGGTGTTCTCTAATCCAGATCTGAACTAGAAAGAAACTGGAAAAGAAATAGTAACTGCAGGAGAAGTAGTAATATTAGAAATTTTGAAATATGAAAATATGAGATGGTTGGGAATCTGGTGAACTGGCAGGAGAATCCAGTTTCTGTGTCTTTTTTTTCCTCCTTTAATTTAAACCCGAATTAATTCAGGGAAGCTCTGTGGAGCACATTAACCAGAAGGTCAGACTAGGTGTTCAAGAAAATCTTCTTTGTCTTTTTGGTGTATGTGAATCAATGAAGATGGAATTTCCAGATGAAAGAAAAGGCACTTCATTCTCTGTACCAGATTCCAGCAGAGAGACCAGCCTGAACACCAGTGCACAGTGTCTCAGCCACCAAAAAGGCACTTCTCCCTTCTTACTGCAATCTCATGCTGCTCTCCAGGCTCTCACACTGAGCTAAGGTGAGGTCCTCCTGGCACTGCAGATGGACAGTGTGTGTGTGGCTTTTTTAGCCCCCGTGCATCAGTCTCCTGTGGACCCCACTTTTGAGGTCCCTGCATCCCTGCATGCACAGAGGAGGAGTGCCATTTGGGAGATTCACAGGAACAGGCTTTTCATTACACAGTTTCACTGTAACATTCTCATCAGCTGCACCAAGGACTATGGCCTTAGACAAACCTGGATTCATCTCCATTTATAAAGAATGAAAAAGACAGAAAAGGCCATTCAACACCAAATAATACCTCTTTGAAAATATAGCACAAAGTTTTTTGTTGATCTAGGAGATATTATCATGTCAGGGTCACTGGCTGGGCTCTAACACAGTGACAAGCCCCCAGGTTCAAGCAGTTACAACTCTGTATGGAGCTCCATTTAGAGGAATGTTTGGCAGTCCTGGCAGGGGTAATCTGGCTATAAAGAGACTATAGGTTATGAACCTGGACATGACACATCCTTCCCAAGCAATCTTGAGCCTGTCTCAAAAAAACCAGCAGCTTCAGACTTAGACCTGAGTCTATTGGTCTAAATTCCTCTCAGCCTCAATTTTCACCTCATTAACCATCAGCAGAGCTTCCCTGCTGGTGCTGGGGTTGGGAGGATCAGCTCATAGAAGTTTGCAAAGTGCTCCAACACTCTTAGATCAGAGAGTGATTACAGAGTGCAAAGCAGGAAAGAGGAACCTTTTCTTCCTGAGGCCCAAACAGGCTTTTAACAGGTTATGTATGAACCTCTTGCTCTCCAACAATAATTCCCAAAGGAACCCAACCAACACGGTGGGGTGGAAGGGTCTACATGGGATTAAGCTACAGGTTGTATCCAAACACATCCCAACTACAAAGTAGCACGATGTGATTTATTAAGCACTTCCAGAAATGTTAACACATTTCTACAGCAGACATCAGTAGCAAGTAATTCACATAGCTGACTTAACGAAGAAAGTCTGTGATGTGCTCACAGCCACTAAGAGTACTTTTGCAAAGTATAAAAACTGCAATTTGAAGCTGAAATCCTGACTTTTGCCTCACTGTTTGATCTGAGAGTAGGTTGCCTTCCACTTAAAGCTGAAACTCCATATGCAAGCGATTTTTCATTCCTACTCAAATTGCTTTAGCTATTTTTAGGCCATATGAGTAGAATAAATATCATTAAGGATTTTTCAGGCATTTTTAGAATCTCTCCCTAACTAAAAAAGAGATCCTTTTCAGAAAAATGTATTCTCTATTCATCCATCCATTAAAGCACTCAGACCATTTGATATTGTAAAAATCAAATAATGAAAAAATACTGAGTTAACCACATTAGGAAAGCTGATACTGTACATTTATGGCAGCTATTCAGTATAAAAACTTTTAGCAAGCACAGGTACAGAGATGGACTGGAGGCAGAGCCAAGCTGTGCTATAGTGATTTAGACAAAGAGACCAAGAAATCTGAAATGAGCACCATGAAGCAAATGACATGCCATTACCACTAATATCTCTCAGTTAAGTTTGGTAGAGCATTCTTTAAAAACAATCAGCTCAATCCATGGGCATGAGCCCAAAGAGCCCTCCCATGACCATTTTGGGCTGTGGAGTTAATGGCTGGGACTGGATCACAAGTCAGGAGATGCAGACTGTGTTCCCAGCTCTCCAGGCACCATACTTAAGCCATTTCTGTTCTCTCTGCCACTGCTTCCCTGCCTGCCTTGCATGTTCTGAGCACAGAACATTTTGGGGGACACTGGACTCTGTACCCCCTGGACAGGGCTCAGCACAGCAGGGCTCAGATCGCCCCACAAAGGGAACAGGCCAGCTGCACTCCCACAGAGCCACCCTGTACTTAGCCTAGATGGCTTTACAGATTGCTCTTCATGCAATCAGCAACATCACAGCCCTGCTTTTCTCCATGCACAAGATCCTGCTGCCTTATCTCCATGTTTGACACCATCTGTATTTCTCCTTCATCCTGGTTATCTCAACAACCTCCCCACCACATGGAATAACTGAGAGTTTGCCAGAATAACATCCTCTTCTGCTCAGCTGACTGACAAAAATGAAACTAGGAATGTTACCTGCCTACAGTCCCAGGAGATGCACACAGTAGATGCAGGCCTGTGACTGAGAGCTTCCTTGACTGCCCCCATCACCAAAGAGCTGCCCTTTCCTTTTTTTATCCAGACAGGCAGTAAGTTCCTGTCACAGGTGCTGAATTCAGTGAGACTTGTCCTCTTGGGTGTTTGCCACAAACCACTTTCGTCAACTGCCAGAGAAAAAGTCAAAAAGGGATGAGACTTTTTGGGAAGGATTTTACAGAGAAATAAAAATGGCATGAGACATCTAGGAAACACAAGAGAAGTTCTAGCAGGGAGCAGGACACGAGATGCTGTCCTCTCTGCTTCTCTGACACATCTACTTAGGCTGGAAGAGATAATTCTCTGATGTTTCCAGGTCCCAAAATGCCAGCACTGGAGCCAGGTGGCCACTGGAACATGTCTGACACACAGAACAGAGCAGCCAAAGGTGTATTCATGCTGTAAGTTGCACCTGCTCTGCTGTCAGCCATCTTTAACTGTCCATAAATGAGCAGAAGGTGACAATACAGGTGACAATGGAGACAGGCTATGGGGCAGAGTTGGTAAGTTATTATTTGTTCTGAGTGACTCTGAATACCCAGAGAGAAGCACAGCCTGCTCAGAAACCAGGAATCTGATGAGTTCTCAAGTCTGAGTGCTAAGAAAATTGACCAATTATCAAAATAGAGAACACAAATCCCTTGGCCACTCTGCAGGACCACGTGTATTTCTGTATACACTTATCCTGATAGTTCAATTTACTAAGACTTAAGCCCCATGCTTAAGAATGCCCTCCACAGTGCAATGCAGTGAAGTCAGTATGGACAAGTACAACACAACAGCAAATACTCAGCATTATTTCTGGAAATAAGGAGCCCCAGTCAACCCCAAGAGTACTTTTCCTAGGAACTGAAAAGAAGAGGCAGCTCTGCCTTCACCTCTCACATTAATCTGAAGCTCAGATATGCATATTTCAAAGAACTGCTCAGCATTTTCAGTATTTTTACCCCTTTCAAAAAGGAGAAAAAAGAACACAGCTTTCCAGGCTGGATCACACTCAAAAAAGATTTCTAGTCTTGAAGCCATACAGCCATTTCATCACTTTGCCCAGTGAATCTCCTTCAACATACACCAGTGTGAAGAGTAATCCCCAGCAAATGCTGGCTGTAGCAAGGGATTTTCTGCTCCACTACTTCTGAACATCTCCAAGCAAACACTGGACAAATTGCACAAGGGAAGGGGTCAGTGCCATTGTGAATATTTCATCTAGACAGCACAACAAAATCCAGCACAGAGAATAGAAAGGTAGAAAAATCTGTGAAAAATCACTTTTCAATTATTCTTTTACTCAGTACTACTTGTTCTTTGGTAAAACACTGCAGAGTGATTCTCTTGCAATCAGAAGAAGAAACCTCTGCTCTTGGCAATCTATTTTTGGAAACTGAAAATCTCATTCTGCTTTTTTCTTAATTCCTGCTTAGAGGAATTCTGTGATAAGGATATAAGCCTTGTAGCTTATTAGAAATTATACAATTAACATTCAAAAAACCTGCAAGTATTGATTTTTTGTATTAAACTTTGCTTTTATAGACAATCACTGCATGGACAAATTTCTCTCTCTCAAGTATTTTTCCAATTTCTCTGCATGCTAGCACTTACTGTCATATATTTTCTTGTAGACTTATTTACCGTTTCTGCTGTTTTTCTGTTCTCTACATAAACCTTTTTTTAAAATAGGATCATCATTCAGCCCTGTCATTTTACCCAGATTTCTAAATTTTTTCTCACTAGCTGGTTTTCCTACTAGGTTAAAGACTACTCTTCTATCCCAAAAAACATGTATTTGGAATTTTTTACCACCTAATCTGGGGTAATTGTTATTTTGTCCCCATTTTTGCTCACCCTCAGAATTTCACCAAGTATCGCAGAAATTTTGTGATTTTTTAGAGAGATGATTCTTGGAGATCTGTGTGAACACAAAAAATGTTGCACTAACCTTCTGAGTTCTAGACCAAATTCTGGAGATGAGAATCTGAAATTGATATGACTAAATGGCAATTGGTCCTTCCAAAATGTACTTGGGTTTTGTGACACTGTACTTTCATGAAGGCTTTTGATTCTAGAGGGTCTTGGCTCATGACTACTTATGGTTAGTTGATTTAGTTGATTCATGTTAGTTTACAATCAAATTTGAGAATTCAAGTATCATCAGCAGTTGCATCTGAATCCACATTGCTGCCCATTCTGATTTCCACTATGTAATGTATCTTCAGACCTCAGGACTCTCACCTCTGACCTCTCATCCTTACCACACGATTCCCACCACCTGCTAGGACTGTGAGGACAGCAGCTGCATGTCAAAAGTGCCATCTGCCACAGCACTCTGGTCCTCTGTTCCTTCCCAGCTCAGCCTCTTGCACAACCACCAGCCCTGTAACAGGCTGTGCCTGAATCCTACCAGTCTGATTAGACCCAGACAACAACAGAGCTGAGGAAGAGGCTGAATTCTATTCTGGGCTCTGCTACTGATGTAACACAAAAACTGGCAGACAGCAAAGCACTTTGCCTTCAGTCGTTAAAAACTGGGAGAGTGGATATGTCTGTCCTTAAGTAAAAAATATTTTGAAACAGTTGGCTGAAAGCCACTATGTAAATGCTAACTATGTATTATGAGACACTGCTCCTGCTCTGGGCCCTTTCTCATTCACAGATGTTATGCACTTAGTCAGCCACAACTGTATTTTTTAAATCATAGGATATCTGGAGAAAATAAACTCAGTAGCCATCTCCTGGGAAGGGAAAAGAATGATCCTGACTCTGGCAGCAAACACTCACTGCACCTCGTTAAGTTTCTAGCAGAGTAAAGGAATCAGTATTAGCATACTGCTCTGTACAGCAATAGCTTGGTAAAACTCCATGGTGTGTGTTACCCAGTAAAGCTGACTAATGGACCTGTCTGGCATTGAACTCTATGGATCCATGAATTCATTTTATGTAGAGAAAAAGTCTCCCAAAGCATTTTCAAAATTCAAAACAGGATGCTGATGATCAGGCAATCCTCTGACTGGCACTTAGTGCTGGAATATGTCATTGCCCACAGAAGGAACAAATAATCTCTCTTAAACCTACCTGCACAGGAACAACTAATACACAACAGTGGATATACTTGGTGGGAACAAAGGTTCATCTAGCCTGGAATGACATTTTCAACAGCAGACAGTATCAGACATTTAGAAGCAATGAATTTGGTTTTCCCCAATCACACCATCCTTACTCCCACCAGTCTGCTCCCCACAGGGTGAAGCTGTGACAAATGTGCAGACCAGTAACAGCCATCACTGCATCTCTTCTCTCTTAATTGTCTAATCCTTTTCTGAAGCAACCTGGGCTTCTGCTTTCCACATCCTTTGGCAACAAACTGGAGCAACAATACGTGGTGCATCACAGCACCATGCTCTGACAGGGAGGAGGACCAGCCTGGTTTCTGATGATGGTACTCCCAAACCAAATTCCTGTGTCCTACAAGAAAAGCAGGAGGATGCTAGATGTATTATGCAGCTTGTCCAAAGCATGATTTAGGACAATTTTCTGTTGTTCTCCTCTTTGACCCAAACCACAAATATCCAAAAGAAATAGAATATTACACTGAAGACCTGAGGAGCTTTCAGAGAGGCAGAATAAGAACATGACCTGTTTCCCCTTCTAGTTAGTTATCCTCCTTGTGGGACATCCATTTCCCCTTCATGGGAAAACTCGTGGAAGACAGGATCAAATCTCCTGCAGGTGAAATGAAGGCTGCAACAGCTGCAACGAGCTTCGGGGGACAGGTACAAGCTGGGTTAACATGCTGCCTTTCATCAGGAAGAGCACTTCCTCATGAGCCTCTGTGGATACTCCTGCAGAGGTCCCTTCCCTCTGCCATTTGTCAGCTGCCACGTTTGCATAACCTGAGTCAGAAGCTACAGTCACTCTACTTAGTCCTTGCACAAGAGTGCTCTGCCTGTGCAGCCACCACAGCTGAAAGATTTGGGGGAGCCCCTGTACCAACCCCTCATGAGCGCCTCTGGGCATGAAGACTTTATTCTCTTGTATTTTAGGCCATAAATTGGAAATGACAGCAAAGAAATCAGGAGAGGATCATGCTGTGCCTCCTAACTCTCCTGAGCCTCCACTGATTATATAGGAGAAATCCAAGCAGACATGGAATTAAATCACTTCCCTTACGTTGGACTAGTTGAAGCTGCTCTGTAAATGACAGATTGCTAACAGCTCCCTTAATGACATCACCCAATATGTCATAAAATCTGCTGCCAACACTATGGATTTTTTCCCCCAGACAGAAGTGTTCTCTGGCTGTAGAGCAGAAGTTTCATTGGCAAAATGTGGCTCAAGAAATAACCTATAAAAGGTTCTCAGTGCATAAGGTAAGTACTACCCAAAAACTCACTGAAGAATAAAATTATCCTTGGCACTGCTTTCCTGGAACAGTGCCCCATGTCAGATTTTTCAAAGTGTTTGTGATTGAAATTATCCATCCACCATCTCTGCAGGTAACACTCACAGCTCAGGAACAGTATCCAGATCTTTGCCAGGTTACTAGCCTTGGGTGAAAACTGTTATCTTCTTATTGCTTTCATGCTTTTTGGAAGGAAACTCTTGCCAGATGGGTATTTGCATTAGAGAAGAAACAGATATACTTGTAGTACAATAACAAGGATTATTTACCTGGAGTTTCACTTTTATCCCTTTACTTCCAGGCTCACATCAGTTCTTTTTGCCAAAGCTGCAAGTGACAACCAGAGCATACATAGCAGGAGCAGCCTTTGAGACTTTCTCAGAGACAATTCACAGGTTCTCTATTTTTCAGACACCAGGAATCTTGCAGCAATGCACCACAAAATGACTACCCATCTTTTAAAATTTTGCAGTAGAACTCATCTGGGCAGCCATCAAGCATGACCACACAAAAAATGCTTATTTATCCATTCCTGTAATTCTGTGCCACCGGTATTTTCTCACCAGCATGGCTTGTGTGAGAATTAGCACAGCTTCATAGACTATTTTCAAAAAGGGCAAATATATTTGTAAGGGAAATACCTCTTTAAGTGGAGCCAACAGTGAAGGAGAAAGTCCTCCTTCCTTATTGAGACAAACTAAATTCTGCTTCATAGTGCAGTGCACTGAAAGTCTCCAAGGTTCTTCTGATCAAGGTGAGGTTGCCTCTCTCAGTTGCAGAAAATCAGTGTTGGCTGCTGTTCCTCTGTCACTCTGTAATCAGATCATCCTCTCTATGCATGCCATCTTTCCTACATCCCATCACTATGCACTCAAAACAGCCACAGCTGAACAAGCAGAACATGTATAGGAAGAAGGAAAAAGTGGAATGTTAAATCTTGTGTGAATTTAAAGCTAGTGCACTCGTCGGCAAGGTCCCAGGATGTGGCTCAACTGTCTTTGGTAACTCCTCGTGTATCAAGTGTACATCTGTTCCCTGCAGCAATTCTTGCCAACAGAACACCCTACAGAACACCAGTGTGCTGGGGATGCTGAGAACCAGTGGTCTGAACAATCTGTCACTCATGTACGTTCAAAAGAGAATCGCTGTAGAGACACTTGCTGGCACTGTGAGGAAATGAGCCATGAGCTATATATCTGGCTTTGCTGCAGTTGTTTTCTGAAAGAAAAAGCAAGTCAAAAAGGAAGTGTAACACTTGGCTGAATGCTGAAGTGACCAAATAAATAGGATTAGCTAAACCTTGCTTATCTGTCAGTCATTCCTCTCTGTATGGAAGCAGTCTCTCAAGCCTGCCCATGGTGATGACAGCCTCGGTACCTGTTTGGGTTCCTGAACTGATGCATTTCAAGCTATGTCATCTGGTTATGTTATGCACTCATCTTGGTCTTGTTGTCCAAGGGAAAAACATGGTTTGGCCTAATGTGTTGTGTCACAAGTACTTCCAGTATATGGAATAAAAGGCTTAAATAATTGCCCATGAATTTTGTTCTCAAATTCAGATCTGCACTACCATGACTACAAAGTGACAGATGTCAAAACCAAGCCAAGTACCTCATTAATGCAGAGATAAACACACAGAATATGCTGTTTGGAATGACAACGCAGTGTGTTTATGTATGTATGCCACTATTTATCATTCTGCAGATGGTTGCTCACAGTGATGTACATCCACAAATATGTTTAATTTTGCCTCTTCCTTTTTTAGGTAATTACAATTTTTCCTTGTTTACACTGACTACTTCTAAGATGGCCTAGAGATCTCTGAGTTTCTCTGAGGGCAAGGGGTCACATTGCACAAAGCAGACGAGAATCAGCATGCAATCAGTTCTTTGCAGTAATAATAGTCCATGCCTGTAGAGCATTTTTAAAGAAATTATCTTGCTCTCATTTTATAGCCAGGAAAGCCCAGAGAGGTGAAATGACTTCCCCAAGGTCGCACAGCAGGCTCTGCTCAGTACATAGTTACTATTGTTGCAAATTGGGTAGCTCATCAAGCTTATGCTACTCACACCACTCAGATACAATTCAAACAATAATTATTATTTCTACTGCAATTTGCACGGCAGTCAAAGCTGGAGGCCACAATCAGGATTCAGCTTATGCTGGGCTCTGTTCAAACACCAAATCAAATCCAGTCCCTGCTCCAGGGGGGCTTCCCATCTCAGTAGGGACTTTATTCTGTGGGAACACAAGTCACACTGGAAAGGGAGGGAAGGAGAGAGGGAGAGGCAGAAGGCAGTAACCTCAGTATAAGGTCACATTTTTTTGGATAACTGTGAAGTTTGGAAACTTATTATTACTTAAATTATTTAGGTTAGCAAGAAATATAAATGCATTATTGACAGTTGCCTGGCTAGTTACTTAGGTAGCAGTTTATCTTCATAATCTTAATTGCACAAATACTTTATTTTCACTCCTGTGGTCTTTGATTACATTAAGAGACAGCAACTGGATCCTGCTCTTCAGGGGACTGATTCACACTGCACTCACCCAATACTCAGAATACACTCTACTTCTTAAGGAGTGATACTATACTTAATTTACAACTCTCCAATCAACTGTTAGGGCACTACTTGCTGTAGAACTTTTTATACAATATTTTACAGTACATGACAATTTGGTACACTTGCCATGAGCTAACTAATTAATTTCACTCATGCTAACTTAAGACTGCTACAAAGCTCTGCAGTAGTAAAACACATATCAACTCCCACCTTACTATCTCTCACTGCATCCTAATGTGGCTCCATGCTAGCAAAATGTTATGTACCAAATGACCATATAGCCATTCCTCTTTGGAAGCCTTAACTAACTCTAATATAAGAATTAATAGCTCCTCTAATACCGAATGACATAGACACAATGGGGTTATTTTCAAGAGTGAGACTGCTCAGTACCAAGTCAGGACTGCTGAATGGTCCTAAGAAGTTAACTCCTAAATTTTCTGGTAGGAATCTGTTACCCTATTATTTATTATGATGCATGTATTTGTATAAATAATGTAAAAGAGCATACAGGTGTCCTGGATTGTCAAGCAAATTGTATTCTATTTGCCATCTGTATGGCAGTTGTCTTCTGTTAAGTGGGCAGTTTTCCTTATCTCTTCCACAACCACTCCTCCTCCAGGGAGACATCTGCTGATAACAGGCTATTGAATGTCACTGCATGACTGATAAGAACTTTAACATCCCATTGTGAGATGCTCCACCTAAGGGGGAGGAGCCAAGCATTCCTACCCAGATAGAGCTGGAGAGTCTGGAGAGACACACGGCTTTTTCTCCACTGGATTTTTCCCCAGAGAAACAGCTAGCCCTTCCACTGGATCTTCAGAGGAAGACTTCACCTTTTCTACAGGATCCCAGCTCCAACAGAACCACACCTGATACTCAGGAGTACTGCAGCCACAATTCCAATTGGACTGCTACCAACACCCTGACCAACAGGGTGTCAGGTTGTGTTCTGACTCTGTCAGTGTTGTTTTAATTTACTGCATTGTTTATTTTATTTTTTTATTTTCTTCCCTAGTAAAGAACTGTTATTCCTGCATCCATATTTTCTGCCTGAGAGCCCCTTAATTTAAAATTTATTGCGATTCGGAGGGAGGGGGTTTACATTCTCTATTTCAGGGGAGGCTCCTGCCTTCCTTAGCAGACACCTGTCTTTCCAAACCAAGACAACAGGAAATACTTGATTGATATCCATAACCTCAGGTGGTTGGGCATTTTTTTCAGATTTCAATTAAGCCAAACACTCCAAACATGTTTCCAGACCATCAAAGCATGTGCCTATAAATCCTTTGCTCAGCTGATATATTCTCTCAAAACAACCAGCTTTACACTGACAGTAACAGATTCTAGACCAGCACAATAATACCATAATGTACTCTAGAAGAACTTGAGAATTCACAATTTAAATACATTATTTTACACAGCAAAAAGATGACCATTCATTTACAATGACTTTCCTTGCCCCTGTTTTCAATTGGCTAAATCCACATACAAATTAATGACCTATCACAATGTCTGTTGAGGATACAGCATCAAAAACTAAGACACTGGAGAACTGACATAAAAAATACCAATGCAATTTCATTTTAGACCATTCAAATTTTTCAAAAATTGATGTTAGGTGCACATGGACTTGTTCCTCTCTGCCAGGCATCACTGAAGATCAGCAGAACTGAGGTATTTACTTAAATGATTAGAACTTGACTTTTAGTACAATGATAAATGGAAGCAATAAATAACAACAGCTTTCTTTAGCAATTGCCAATACGTACTTTGCAGCTCTTCATACACCATCCACTAATCTCCTTTAGCATCAGGTAATTCAAATTCCTTTATCATTTTCTGATACCTGTATTCATGACACTGTGGCTTTATTTTAATCCCAGGCAAAAGCACATTAAGAAGGAACTATGATTGACAGAATATTGCTAATCAGAAACAATCCTCCCTAAACTCAGCTTCATAAATTCAAGACACAAGCAAGCATAACCACAGAGAGCAGAATTCAGCTCTATGCTGCAAAACCCAAGTGAAAGTTATACAGGCAAGTTGAGAGTTGAACCAGGGCTTGATTCACCTTGCCAGCAGGCTGCTGCCTAATCACTTGAGCTGTTCTACTGCTTATGAGACATCTCTGTGTAGGTGACAGAGAACCTACAGAAGTCCTGTGTCCTGCTGAAACAGAAGCCAGAGGTCAGACAGGATCCCCCAGGCATTTTAAGCCCAGAAAATTGGATCTAGGCAACTGCTTGATGGCTTGGCTACCACAGACTGACATGATATCCTAAGGGCCTGACTGCTCCTGGATGTACTGCAGAAGCACTTGACTGGCCCTGCCACAGCCAGGTTAGGTCTGCCAAGGCCAATGGTCCTTTCACCCTACTGCAGTCTGACAGGCTAAGCCCCAGATGTGTGTAGTTGAGTATTTCATTGCACATTTTCTGGCACATCTCTGCTCTTGAATCTGTGCTTACCCATCACCTGATGAAGTGCAAAGTAAAATGGAGCTGCCTGTACAAGTGTGATTTGCATTTGGTCCAGACTTGATGTGGGGAAAAGCAGCCCCAGGGAATAAAAGAAAATACATCTCTTGTGAAGAAACAAAAATGTAGTAACAATTTTTTCACAGACCACCTCACTTTTGCCTCGGCACAATTCCTCCATTGTACCATACAGCTAAAATTAAATGAAATGCTGTCTTATATGTTTAACACTCAGTTTATATATACCATCTTAGGTTCAAACATAAACTTGCTGAATTCAGTAAGACTAAATTTAAACCCAGACCCTTGTATCTGCAGATCTGTCCCTCCAAGGGTGCAAAATCCTGAACAGTGTTTGTAAGTATCCATATTGCATGCAACACCATCAGCAGTGTTTCACGGGAAGCTCAGGGTCTGCCTCAAATACAGTTATTTGATGCACTGAACACTTGCTTATCCTGTTGAAAAAGTGCTCCTTCCTCTTTCTCCCTCTCTGAAACTGCTGCAGGAGGCAGGAAAAGAGGCAGCAAGGACAGAGCAGGGAAATCAGTGTCGCCCTGCTACCCATCCTGTGGGTGCAAGGACCACTCTAAGAGTCCCTTCTTTCAACATCCAACACACTTGACACCAGCCTATTCTCACAAAACATGACATGTGCAGCTGTGTCATAAAAAAAGATTTTATGAGATGAGATTTTATGAGTTTCTTAACTATTTAGAAAGATTATTTATGTCACAGCATGGGAACACAAAATAATTAGGTGCATGGGAAGCTAACAAGGGACAACTTCTCCAGGAAACATCCTAGGCAAAATTACATCTCAGGTTAGTCATAGAACTGATAATTTGTAAAAATATTTTCCTGAAACCTTGATATTTTAGAATATTTTAAAGTTTTTTTTTGATTGCTTTCACTTTTAAACACCGGCACTTAGCTAACATAAACAATATTTTCTTAAGGGAATCTAATATCCAAGTTGCATGAGAATGCTGAAGGCAAAGAGAAAATGTGAAGCACACCACTGCAACTGCTGTTGCCAAAGTTTTACAGTTTTGCTGGGAATTTAAGGAAAGCCCTTGCCTGTTAGATCAGAATGCCAGGCAGGAATTAATCTCACTTGAATGATGTACAGATCTTGGTCCCTGTCTATTTTTAATCTTAGAAATATCACAGAGATAGAAGTGATACTGTTTAAAAAAACAGATCAAATGGGAGTAGAATAGAAAAGAGCATTCACCCAGATGAGTTTGTTTTCAGAAATGAGAAAGAGAGGAAGGAGGCATGCTGTTACAAACACGACATTCTGTAATGCCTTTTAGATGTTCATCTGCTCCTAGTACACAGCTCAGTATTTTACCAATCTCCTTCCTTCAGAAAGTTGCTGTAGAACCTTCCTGCTCTAATAGTTAGAAACCACCTTGTAATTTTCAGCCTGCAGTGATTTATATCTAGATAATATCCATTTCTTCTTGTAACACTGTTAGCCATGAGTTTAGAATCATTAGTTTTCACTCTACAAGTCCATGTATTCCAGAGGGTTCATAAACTACTTCTGAGATTTTTTAAAAATAGCAAATAGCAATAGCAAAGTAGGCATACAGGCTTGTGTTGGTCTGTTCTAACAATGCTACATGACATGTAGTACCACCTTTAGAAAAAGTTTAGGAAACCAAATCAAGTCAAAGAAAAAATCAGTGGCTCAAACAGTTCTTTTATTTTCCTCTTCTCCTTAGCTGTTCTAGGCGTTTTTAGTCAGGACAGACATCTTATCAACGTTCCTCTTTCCACATTAAACTAACCAAGCTTTCCTAGTTTTCTTTTTCCAAGACATATCACCACTCACTGGTTTTCCTTTTTGAAGCTACTCATTCCAAACTGCACATCAGCGTCCAGAATCCCACATGAAATATCACAATGAATCCTTAATTATGTCAGCATTGCCCCGAATCAGCTGGAAATGCTTCACAAAGGATGTGCCAGGACCATGTATGCATGTCCTGTCCAGAGCAGCATCCCGCTGCCATCCCCTCTTCCCTCCCAGCATCACGGAGCGGGTGGCGCGGGAAGGCACCACTGGAGGTCCATCTAGTCCAGCCTCCCTGCTCCAGCAGAGGCCCCTGGAGCAGGTTGCTCAGGACTGTGACCTGATGGCCTGGGAGTGTCTGCACTGTTACCCACCCTGGGCTGCACAGCCTTTCCCAGTGCCAGCACTGTCCCCTCGCCCCTCAAGGCTGACCAGCGGCCCCGTGTCACCTGGGAGGTGACTGCTGATGAGCCACACTGATGTGGTGCTGCCACACCAACAGAGGAATCCCACCAAGTACAAATGCCTGACAGGAGCTAAACACAAGTGACTGTGGCTGGTAAGACATCTGCATGTTTGGAATGTTTGGGACTATATTTTTCTAGCGTAATGACCATGCACTGCAATTTCAACCTTTTTATTTTAATGGTGCTCTAATATAACTTCACCAGTAATAGGAAGGCTAAATACTAAGATACAGCAACTGAGTAATAATTAACTTTCCTTAGAGGGACATAAAGCTACAAGAATGAAAAATTTTATTTTCATGGAAAGTCTAATACTTCTCTCATGAAATTAATCTTAAAACTTTGAATTAACTCTTTGTGAAATTACACTGAATGTCCCTTAAGTGTATGCACTCAATGCACAACAGTTTTATAGTGTTCAAAGATGTATTAGCCAAACTGAAGATACCTGTGGGAAATCTGATTTTGAAACACTCAGTCTAGATCAGAGAGAAGGCAAATTTATGATTTTTAGGCTCATGGGTAACATTCTTCAACTGTCTCTAAGTGAAAACCTTTTTTTACGGTTTGTTCTACATTTTTGATCACTTCTTCCTCTTGCCAAAGGTTACAAACATCTGTCTTTTTCAAGGTGATAAGTCTAGTTCCAAAGATAACTACATTTCATGTAAATTTTTAATCCAGAGATTATTCGTTGACAATTTAAACAAAGCAAATCAGAAATTCATACGATGGTACTAAGTTGCAGTTTTAAATTTGTACAAATTAAAGGAAAAAATTCCATGCTACCTTAACTTTCCTGCACAGTTAATTCTTGAGCTCCTCATTTTGAGACTTGGCTACATATTGGTTATGTCTACACAGATGAATGAAGCAGTACCAGGGAGCATTCCCAGGCATTGAAACTTGACTGCCTATGCTATTAAATTGTTAGAATTGTCCCTCAGCATGTGTCACAGGAGTTTTTTAGTCCGTTCCATCTAACAGTCTTCCAAAATATTGCCAGGGCACAGTTTGCAAGTCAGGACATGCCAGGAATGGTTCCCAACAGAATGAGTCTAGTGACCCAGTTTTAGAAGGTAAAACATGTAATAGTGTGGACACTGGCCAGTGTGCCAGCTGACTCTGCAGCAGAGGGGGACTCTGTACCTGCCTAATTTGTGGGTATAGGCACAGCAACCACACCTCTCTGTTGGGCCCTGGCAAGCTGAGATGGGTCAGTACAGAAATGTCTCTCCAAGAGGCACAGGATCACTCCTGTCAGTGTTTCATGCTTACAAGCTGTTACATCTGGGCAAAACAACCCACTCCAAGGCTCTTGCCCCCATCAAGAAACTCCGTGGAGCTGAGGAGCATTCACCTTCCACAGCCACTGCAGAAGCCTGTTATCCCACAGGAACAGGCAGAAGGTCAAACTGGAGGGAGAGACATTGCTAAAATCTCCCCTGATCTTAAGGGACCATGTCCTATTTTATTCACACTTCTGCTGCACACAGGGCTCACCATGACCAACAACCTATAGCAGGTTGCAGAGGTACAGTCTGGCACAGCAGGACAAAACACATTCTGACCATGGTAATTGCATGAGATCACTCACCTTATTCACTCAACTTCGGCAAAGTAAGGCATTTGACTTTTGACTTCTAAAAGTAAACAAAAGAACCTCCCAAGGTTTCACAAATAGTGTTTTCTGAACCTCTGAACTCAGAACATCTGTCTTTGACCTTGCAAGTACAGCATGTCTAGTTTTCTTCTCTATGAACTTTTCCTTTTGAGATATAACCAGAAAAATAAAGTGGAATGCGTGACAGCTCATCAACTGTTTGTAATAATTTATTTCAAACCGTTTATTCCGTAGCTTTCTCCTTCTGATGCACTCTCAATTACTTGATTGAATAATATTCTCTGAAATAGCACATGATGTGCTTGTGTCAAAGAGGCTCTCCACAGACGCCATCAGCTACCTTTTAAAATCAATGAAATTCATAAATTTGCATCTGGCTTCTCAAGGAGAAAATAAAAGAACCTTTTCCCCCGGTAAGTATGACCTGCTTATTCTAAGGCCAGCTTGTTTCAAGTCTTCTGCATCTCTGAATGCCAATGTGAAGATGGATAATATCTTTCTTAGAATAGACAGATCTTGAAGTCTATTATATTGCCTTTTTTAAGGATTCTAGCCATAATTCTCTCTTAGTAATTGGGAGCTGCACACTGTTCCACACAGTAATGCATAATCTAGCTATTCACTGTCATGCTGCTGCCACTGCATTTTTAACAATGCTGATAGCAACCAATGTTATCAAATTCTGCAGATTTTCCAGGCTATAGCCTTGTTCATGTCTTTTTTTTCTCTTTCACCATTTTTGAGCAAAAAAGTTTTTATGTTTTCCTTTGTAATGCCTCAATATTGTGACCCTCCCATTCCTCACAGCTGGATCTCATTAGTTTTCAAATACTGAGTCCACACCACCTGATCATACCACAGATTTTCTGTTCTGATATGTTTGCTGTCTTTATGTTTGCAAGATCAAAGCTAATGCTGTTTATACCACAGTGCTAAAAAGGCTCTCTTCACAAAAGGTAAAATAACCTTCATGTTTGAAATCTAGCCTTCTTTTCTTCCATGCCTTTTTAGTGCTGATAATATCCATATGTTTCCCTCTTCCTGGCTTCATTTTGGCATATAGCAATTTTCTTCATTAAACTTTTAGAAGGAATCCCTGAAAGAACTCGACAGCAGCTGTATCCTTTGCCAGTGATGTTCCTTCAGCTGCGAGAAAATAAAGCTGCTCTGACACCAGACTCTTTCCAAAACTCCATTCCTATTTCTCTTTCCTAACCATATCCAAGTTCTCAGGTCCCCACAATTCAATAGGTAATATTCTCCTCATTTAAGATCTTTCCCAGTTTCTTTCTCCCCTTCCTTCTTCCCTCACACATACACTTTTTCCCAGTGAAATGGTATTCATCCTCAAATAGCCTGGATAAGTTTATGCATTTCCTTTTATATCTTACTATTCTGTTATCTTACTGTTTTTCAAACAGTGGACCACAACCCCCAGGATGTTCATAAAAGGCAATTGGGAGAGTTATAAGTTGCTGAAATTTTTATTACACTCTAAACCAAAAGAAAATATCTCTTCTCCATTCCCTAAACACCTTTATCCTTCAAAAAACAAGTTTTGCTACCAAAATCTCAAATCACTCATACAAATAAAAGATATTCACTTCTTACATGATACATTTTAGACAAGTTCCCTCTGGGATCAAGACAGATGTGACTGTGTGATTTTGAGCCTGATAACCAATTTCAACCAAATTTGACTGATGCTACAAGCCTTCAAAACACTAAATTCTTGTAAATTTTGTGAAAAAGCTGGAAACAGAAAAAATCCCAATTTCCCACCAATGGAAAGACAGGGATAGTTTATCCTTTAACAAATCTAGATGGCAACTTGAGGACATCAGACAAATAGCTTTGTGCCAGGTATAGCACATGCTGTGCCTTTGTCAACTACAGAGATAGGGAGCCTGTGAGGAGCTGGAGAGTTTAGCCACCAAAGGCATAATCATAACATCATGGGATGCAGGAGAGAACTTTTGGTACTGTGGGCACAGGGTATTTGGGGGGAAAAGTTGCTTAGAGACGAGACACTGGGCACAGCATTTCTCCCTCATTTCCACTGTTCATGTGATACACCTTTTATTTTCATGTTTATAGCCAAACATGAAGTACATGAAAATGTTTGCTTCAGTGCAATGAAACCAAAAAAGCTACACAGCCCCATCATTCACTTCACCCAAAACTTCCCCCTAAAACCTTCAGGTAATTTTCACAACTTCCCCAACTAGCCCTCTGACTCTCACTTGGATACAAGCAGTTCCAAATGGCAATACTCATCACAGCCAGTGTGACAGCAGCAGAGCACAGGCTACCATGGGGCATTCCTAGGCAAGGATGAAGGAGGTTCTAGGGATCTCTTTTAAACCCACTGGGAAACTTTCCTCTGGAGCTGAACCTCCAGAAAATCAAACTGGCAGCATGATTTCTCCTCTGGGAAAAAGAAGCACATGCACCAGGCCCTCTTGCATTAGATGTCCTGGTAGGCTTGATGAGCCAGTCCATTTGTGGGCAAGGACAGCACTTGGCTCTTTCCCTGCTCCCTGCCTGCCTGCACAGCTCCAGCATCCCCTTTCCCCAAAATGCACAGGCAATACTCATCATACCATGATCAGAGCCTTCAAGAACCCTGATTTTTCAGAATTTTCTCCCTGATGGTCCAACATCCACTACTGTTCAGAAACCACTAAATAACTTCAGTCACCTCACCCTGCAGGTGCTGTGGGAGTGTTAACACTTCTATTAAAATCAGCATCAATGATGAAAGTCAAGCTCAAAAACCTGCTCAATATTCCTGGACTTGTCTTCTTGTCTCTTGCCTCCCATGCACCTCCCCACCTTACATGTGGGGTACAACATGTAGTTGTAGTGGCAACAAAAGCTGACAGCATTGTTGGTAAGGTTCTTGGCTTCTGGTGAGTTAGTGAAGTCAATTAACAAATGAAAAATGCAACTTAAAAGTTTACAAATGTACATACCTCATGGCTAATGCAAATTTGTGTAACTTCAGCTTCCAAACACAGCATTTGTCAAGTTAAGGAGCACTGCATGACTTGAAATCTTCCCCTGTAGGTCCTCATATGCCATCATCTGTCAATTTTTAATCTTCTTTTGAATAGCAAGAAAATTCATCCTTTTAGCTCTTCTTTCATTTATTTAAATCAGTTCTGAGATCCTTTCTACTTTATACTTGAAAGGGCATCTTGAAAGATATTAGACCTAGACAGAACAGGCATGGGAACCACTGCAGGCAAAGGAGTCCTGTATTCATTTTTTGTATACACATTTAGGGACAAGACTGGACTTTTTCTCTGCAGTGAGAGCTCACATGCAGATGTCCATCTACACAGTCTGTAATTTCTCTTCTAAATAACTGTTTTCTCTCCTAAATAATTATTTCTTCTAAATAACATACTTTCATGATTCTCCTGTTGGTAGGATGCCTCCTACATTTTTTGAAGTGGGAACTGAACCGAGCAATGGATGCAAAGAGTAACAAGAAGTGCTTCCACAGGTGAATTAATCAGAAAAGAAAGGTCAAAGAAGATGTACCCTCTGATAAGCAATGCTGGAAAACTGGTAACAATTGACAAGGAGAAGGCTGAGGCACTCAACAACTCTTTTTTGCCTCAGCCTTCAATGGCAACTTTTCTTCCCATACTTCTTGAATGTGTGGACTGCAGGATGGGACTGGGGGTGCAAAATGCTTCTGACTGCAAGTACAGACCAGGTTCATGACCACCAGCCTGAACACACATGAGTCCATGGGAACTAATGAGATGCAACCCAGACTCCTGAGGGAATTGGCTGGTGTAGTTGCCAAGCCACTCTCCCTGATACCTGAAAAGTCATGGGAGTCAGGTGAAGTCCCAGGTGAGTGGAAAATGGGAAACATTGCACTCATCTTAAAAGGGTAGAAAGTAGGACCCTGCAAACTACCAAGCTGTCAGCCTCTGTGCCTGGGGAGATCATGGAACACATCCTCCTAGAAGCTGTGCCAAGGCACATGAAGGACAGGGAGGTGATTTGGGACAGCCATCATGGCTTCACCGAGTGCCACTCCTGCCTGGCCAACCCAGTGGACTTCTATGAAGGGGGGACTACATCAGTGGACAAGGGAAGGGAAGGGCTATGGGTGTCACTTACCTGGACTTCTGTGAAGCCTTTGACATGGTCCCCCACAACATCCTCCTCTCTAAATTGGATTCTGTCCCTCTGCTCTGCTGCAACCCCACCTGCATCCAGCTCTGCAGCACAGGAAGGGCATGAACCTTTTGGAGCAAGTCCATGAAGAAGTCCATGAGAAGGGCCATGAAGGTGATTAGAGGGATAGAAGGCGAAGGAAAAGTTCAAAAAACTGGGATTGATCAGCCTGGAAGGCTTTGGGGTGACCTAATTGTGGACTTCCAGTGCTGAAGGGAGCCTACAAGAGAGATGGCAAGGAACTATTTACAAGGGAACATAGTGACAGAACAAGGGGAAATGGATTCAAGCTGAAACTAAGAAGTAGGTTTAGATTAGATATTGGGAAGAAATATTTTACTGTGAGGGTGGTGAAACTCTGAAACAGGCTGCCCAGAGAAACTCTGGATGCCTCATCCCTGGGAGTGTTCAAGACCAGGTTGAATGGAGCTCTGAGCTAGCTGATCTAGTGGAAGGAGTCCCTGCTCATGGCAGAGGGGTTGGAACTGGATGATCTTTAAGGTCCCTTCCAACCCACATCATACCATGAATCTGAGATTCCATGATTCTGATTCTTAGAAATCTTACTGCATTTGTTGTATTAAAATACAGGTTGTAGAAATAAGCTCATGTTATTATGACATCCAAATCAGTCTATTCAATTAGCTATCTTTACTGTAATTTATTAGACAAATAGCTATCATTTATTAAACAAATAATTTTTATGCCACCTGCAAAGTTCAGGAGCCATAAATGTAAATTACTCTCTCAACAAATTCTTAATCTAAAGATAATTAATTCTTAGTCTAAATGGATACTGAGGCCATGAACAAGATCCTTGTCTGACTCCACGAGATACCCTGTTCAAAGACTGTTGCAAGGCTGGGTTTTTTCCTAGCCTTCTGGAATTTACCCCTATACCAAGATCTGTCGAACAGCAGTAACAAAGGCTCCAAGAGCATCAAGGTCAAGCCTTTTAAGACTCTTACATAAAAGTCACCTGGTCCTGCAGACTGATTTCAAGCATAAAGGCAAACAACACAGCTGGAATGAAGAATTTCTCCTTTTCATTCTGAAACAATTCCCTGTTTCAAACAAACTTTTAACTATGGCATTTAATAACCTCTTCATTATGGCTGTTTTGGCCTCAAAGATTTGGCAGTTGAGTGATAGGAAACCAGTTTTAAAAACCTGTTTAAAACAAGTCCAGGGAAAACCTGGGGAACTGCAGAAAGACCAACACCTGTACCACATAAATCAGTAGAACTACGAAAAAACGAGTGTATGTCAGCATGTGTACAAACATGACATATTTGTGTGATGAAAGGAAGTAAAGTAGGACCAATATGCCTATTTTAAGTAATTTTTCACAAAACTACTAGAGTTCTCCAAAGAAATAAAAAATAATGTGTACCATGGTTTTCATTAACAATGTTTACTTGGATTTCCAAAAGACAATTGATGAATCTGTCATTCATAAGTCTTAAAAAACCTAGACTCCCAGAGGATAAAAATAAATGCCCTTGCAAGGATAAATAATTGGAAACAGATGGTAGGACACTACTGTCAATTTTTCACGTGGAGAGAGGTCAATGGTGGAATCCTGCAGGGATCTGTGCTGGAACTTGGGAGCTACTTGTTTATTTATAAACGAGCTGGAAAACAGGATAAATGGTGAGGTGACAAAGTTAGCTGCTGATACTCATTCAGGATAGCTACAATAATGGTTGACTGTGAAGAAAGACTTCACAATACTGAGTGACTAGGCAATAAAAAGTCAAATAAAAGTCAGTCTAGATAAATATGAAGTCATTTCTTTAAGGGGGGAAAAAACTAACAACACAAAATTATGTGCCCCAAGGTGATTATTACCAATTCAGGACTGAGATCTTGGGGTTATAATAGGCAGTTGTGTAAAAACATCAGCCCACTGTTCACTAACAGGGGAAAATGAGTATTACTAATTACTAGGAAAGGAACAAAGAATGAAAGAGAGAATATTATTGAGTCACTATGAATGGCTGGTTTGTCTGTCTTGAATATTGTGTGTGGGTCTGGTCCCACAGACTCTGAAAAGATAGAGTAGACTGGAAATGGCTACAGGCAGGGCAGCTGGGATGATTACAAGTTTGCTACAACCTAACAACTAAGGACTGACTGAGAAGCCAAATGTCTCAAAACCAGGTAACTGAGGGGATACAGCAAAGGTGTAATCAGAGCCAGGACAAGGAATGGGTCTCCAAGTTCCCTGTTCACAGCCTCTTCCAATGCATGAGCTGAGAGGATCAAATGAAATGGGCAGGCACAAATTTTAAAACACAAAACAATTGAATCTTCACACAACACATATCAAGCTGTGGAACTCCTTGCTCTGAGGCACTGTAAATGCTAAAAGTTTGCACAGGTCTCAAAAAAACCAAAATCCAGCAAGAGCTTTTAAATGCCAAGATCCATCTGAGGAAGTCCTGGAGTACGAGTGATGAAGAACCAAAAATACAGAGGGCACAATGAGCTTTAGCTGCTCTGATGCTTTCATGGGCCCATGTTACAGACCACTGTCAAAGATCACTGGACTATGGTTTGCCAAAGTATAGAGCTTTTAGGTTTTGTTCAATGGTCCTCTTACTGTGGGCATAAACTCAGGAATCTCTTGAAAAACCTATATATTGGTTTCATCCTGCTTGTCCATGGGACACTTCTATGCTTTTCTTCTGCTTTCCTTACTTTTTTCTTTCTTATAACTTGAAACATCCTAATAAAGGAAAAAAGTAATGACAAATATAGTGAAAAAAAAATCACAGTGATAGAATGGAAGAGTTTAGTTTACTTAATCTATAAAGGAATAAATCTTAAGAGTTATCTTAATTTGAGAGGTTTCCTGTAAACATTAGATGTAGAATAACAAAGAACAGTAATACCTAATTCCTAGTGATTTCAAGAGTTTGTGATCATGCAGCTGCTCAAATTAGGTGAGTGCATACTGTACTTATGATTTTGCAATTGCAGAAGAGGAGGTTAGGGGATGGAGAACAAGGCTGCCAACACTGGCTCTCAAAGTATCCAGTGTACCCTGACAGCTTTATGCACATGCAACAAAAAAGGCAGTCTAAGCCATGGCTAAATCATAAGACCATCTAATCTATGCTGTACTCACGTACACACAGGAAATACATTTTTTCTTAGGATTTTTCTTCTTCATCATGTCATAGAGCTGTCTAGTCATAGACATGATTAGACAGCAACAAGGACTGAAAGTGTATGTGCCCAAGATACTGTTTATCTTTTTCTGACTTAATAAACACCTTTTCAAAACAAGAGCTATATCATGCTGACAATTTATAATGACTCATGCAGGACAGACAGTGATCCAAATCTTTCTTCTAAAGAAATCAGTTCCTAAGCTTTCATTTGCAATCCTTAACCAAGCATGATTCCACGTCAGAAACCAGATTCTAACAATATCTAAATTATATCAATTTTAAGTATTACATTACCTAACGAATGCTAACACTATGAAAGTGCATAATAGCAACCA
The DNA here is from genome assembly GCA_013397555.1 of Urocynchramus pylzowi. Lineage (NCBI taxonomy): Eukaryota > Metazoa > Chordata > Aves > Passeriformes > Fringillidae > Urocynchramus > Urocynchramus pylzowi. Next base: position 1,635,709 of record VZRH01005837.1, read on the forward strand.
AAATCAAAGCTATATTCACATGCTTCTTTATTTCACTGCTTCACATTCAATTTTGTTCCTGTACTACACAGAACTATATGCATATGTAGATTATATTATTATATTGTTTTTTTTGAGATAAGCATTTTAGGATTACTATTATTTATTACTTATACTTTCCAAACAGTAAGCTAATAACAGAAGTAGGTCATATAGCTCAGAGAAAACATATCATTATGACACTCCTGTCCTGCACATTTTACTCTAAGCTTTCCTTCTGTCCCACCACCTTTGTTTACTTCAAAGGACACAACACAAAGCAATATGGACTCTCTGGTAGTTTTTTCTCCCTTGAGGAAGCTTTTTAAAGTAATACAGAAATGAACAGTGAGGTAAATACTGAATTAAGGTAAAACATTCAGCAAACAATAAAGTCAGGTTCTTTCAACACCCAACATTGTTCTGGTTCTTCCAGGGCATTCGTGTACAAATTGGGAAAGACAGCAAACAACCACTTGGCTGTGCATGTATTCCCTTATTAATTTTGGAGGGAAGCAGTCTGAGAAGTGATTCTTCTGCTGACATAAAGCTGCTTTTGTTGACTTTTAATGCCAACAGTGCATCTATCAGCTTTGGAGATGACAAAAATTCTGTGTTCTTTGCTTGAAAATGTATCTCCAGTCACACCTGCACATGCGCAGTGTGGTATAGACTGGACTCCAGTAGATCACTCACACATGGTAGTTTCTTAACATTATTGTTAATCACCTGTACAGAAACACAGTAAAGGAATCAGATTCATTTTATCTACCTTGCACTAGCACCTCTGGGCACGAAGCAGTGCAACCATAGATGTTGATGCTGGAAAGTGCAGGGGATTTGGAGATTGTGCTGTCCTCCTGCATACTGGACATGAAAAAAACATGCTGAAATGCATCAAAACAGTGAATATTCATGGCACCTTTTAGCAGCAGAGCCATAAGGAGAGGAGACAGCTGAAAGCAGAAGATCTCAATGGAGCAGAGGAGACATCAGTTGTGCAAAGATGAAACAGTTTGCTCTGCACAGAGCCAAGTGACAGGACTGTGCACAATTAACCAGACCACATCAGAATGCATGCTACTGAATGGACAGAGGACCACCAGCATCAAAGGGGCTCCCAGTACAGAGATAACTGTGCCTAACAGAGAACCCAACTGGAAAAAACTCACTGGAATTGGGGAAAAAACCTACCAACCTCAAGTACCTGCAGATCACTCCCCAAGTGATACAGAAAGAAATTACAAGGAAACTTCAGTGAAGGAAACAGCATAAAAATAATAGCACACAGAAAAACATCATCGGAGAGAAAAATGGTTAGAGCTGTTTCATACAAAGCAGAGAATTCCACCAAGTCTCATGGACTAAATGGACAAATTGAATAATGCTGAAGCTGTTCAGTAGAAAACTCAAAAGAATTTTTGCTCAGAACCTGAAATGAATGTAGGTCAATTAAAGGGACTGAAAAAGTGATTGTGAGCCCATTTTGGTGACATTTTGCTCTGTTTCCCTAACAGCTTATTCTTGCTGATTCCAAAACTTCTAAATTTCAGGGTTTTACCAGGAGGACATGTAACAGGTATGCTGTGATTTTAGCACCTCTTTTCCCCAAATGATTGAAGAATTAATATTTTCTGTCTCTAAACAGCTAGAACTGCTTGTATTACTATCTTAATTCTACAGACGATTCTCTTCTCCTTACCCTCCCACCTGCACACAAATAACCAGCTCTCCACTAACTCAGAGGGAAAGCTGTGCTGGAAATGCAAAAAAGGGATATCCTGGTGTTTTCCCTCTTTCCTACCATACACTTTCCCCAGGGAGACACTGGATGTGATGGGGAAAGTCAAATGAAGTCAGGAGATCTTCTGAAACAAAATCAGCAACCGAAATTAATTCCTTTTCTTTACACTCTTAACATATAGTGGAAAATAAACCTTGTGGGCAAGTGAAACTGACCCAGCCAAAACTCATGCATGCCACATCCAACGACCTCAGCTGCCCTTACAGTTCACTAGCAAAAGACCTCGCCAACCCCTCCCGCGGAGCCGAAGTGGGCTCTGCCTCGGCCAGGTGGAACTGTGGGACCGGGGCTAAGCTTCAACAGGCGGCCAGCTGCCTTCACCCACCGTCGCCAGCTCCAATTGTCCCCACTGCCATTTTCTCCTGACCTTTACGACAGACCACGCGCTGGAGGACACCCACCCGCTGCCGCCCGCAGTTCCCGGAGCTGCTGGAGCTGCCCACGGCTCGGTTCCCAGACCGAAACCGGGCAGCTCCCCCGGGCAGCCCTCGGAGAGCTGCGAGGAGCTGCGGGCTCAGCCTGACTTGGCCCACGCCCAGTCGGGCGGCCCGGGGCAGGCACGGGCACCGCTCTGCGACGCTGCCGGTGTGTCGCGGCCCCCCGAGCATCCTCTCCCGGCCTGCCCCGGCGGGGCACCCCCGGCCCTCGACACCCGCCCCCACCGCTCCNCGGACAGGGCGGCGGGGCCCCCCAGCACCGTGGCCGCTGCCTGCACTCACCCGAGGTCAGCTGCATCCAGGCACAGATCTTGTAGACGGTGGCTGTGTTGCAGAAGAAGAAGAGGATGAAGCAGACGATGCAGGCGATGATGAGCATCATCGAGAGCCCGATGAAGAAGGACGCAGCTTTGAAGGCTCCCGAGGGCAGGCTGGAGAAGTCCGTGAAGCTGCCCCGGCAGGTGAGTTCCCGGCTGAAGCCGTTGCCGATGCAGTAGTGGAAGAGCCCGAAGTAGCCCGCCTGCGGGGTGTCCACGCCGTCCCCGATCCAGTACGGCTGGATGAAGCACACCACGTTGACGATGGCAAAGCAGATGGTGAAGATGGCCCAGAGCACGCCGATGGCCCGCGAGTTCCGCACGTAGTTGGTGTGGTAGATCTTGGCCGCCTCCTGAGCTGGGAGCATCCCCGCTGCTACTGCTCCTGACGAGCCTGCTCCTGTAGCCGCCGTCCCTGCAGCCGCTCCGGGCATCCTCGCCGAGAAGGTGCCCCCCTCCCCTTCCTCCTCCTCCTCCTCCGCCTTCTCCTCCTCCTCCTCCCCGCTCGCTCCGCTCGACGCGACGCGCTCCGCCGCCGCCGCTGCGTGCGAGAGCCGGCGAGCCCCTCT
>VZRH01005837.1:1639639-1691641 GCA_013397555.1 Urocynchramus pylzowi
GAGCAGCTCCGCTCCAGCCCAGCGCTTTCTGCCTGGCACTCGGTGCTCTGAGCGCGCTGGCATGCAGCAGTGATTAGCATACATTAACGAGTAATTAGCATCTGGTAATAATCATTCCTGTGCCAGTGACACTTGGATTTGCAGTCCCGACCTGTGCGCTGAGCCCGAGCTCGCAGCGGTGGGCGCCCGAGGCTGGGCAGAGCGAGCGGTCCGGCTGCTCGGTTGAACACTGGCGCTCCGCGGCGCCGGCAGCAGGCAGAGAGACTCCCGAGGAAATGATTCCTGGCATTCCTTAAATTTTCAACTGTTCAAGCAAAGTTTTATTTCTGTCTCACGACTGCCACTAACCAGGCGCAGCCCCACCGAGCGGCAACGCCAGCCCTTCCTAAGTTTCCCGCAGAGGAGTTTAGGAAAGGGCAGCACCTGATACCAGTTTCAGATCGCCGCGCTCGTGTCGGGGACAGCCAGAGCTTGAGAAATTGTGGCCGAGGGGTGGGAGCACCGAGGGAGCCGTGTCCGGGCAGTCAGGCCGTGGGAGCCCTGGGCACACGTGGCGTGGGTATGCTTAGACACAGGCAGCATAGGCAGCGTGGACCCCAAATACGCACACTTGCCTCGCTTTCTTAGGTAGGCGGGTGCAAAGGTGAAAAGTACTGCTAAAATCCCTGGGGATTTGGTTCACACCGAGTGCGCTTTGTCCACGGAGGGAGGTGCCCGGGTGTGCTCCGCTGCCGCGTCCTGCTCCTGCTGCAGCCGCTGCGCCTGACCTGCTCATCTGCTGCCTTCGGAGGGGCGCTGAACTTGCTCCAGCCTCGGGCACCAGGAGGAGTGATGGCTCTTCGACGCTCGCTCCTGTTTTCTTCAGGCTGAGGCTTGCCAGGCCCCAGGGCTCGGGGCGGGATGCCTCTCTTCACTGTCCTCTAAGCGGCTGTGGAGTATGGAGGTGCAGACAATACGAGACAGGTGCAGAAGGCAGGAGGAAGCCTGAAGTGGCCTAAGACAATTGAGGAATGGTGGTTGGAAAATATGTTCAGTGAAATCAAAAAGAAAAGAAAAAAAAGTAGGTGGGGAAGGGATCTGTGCCAAATGGAAGGTTTAGTGGTAGTGGGCCTGTAAATATGCACACATACCATAAAGAGGAACCTAAGAACTGGTATGGCAGGAAGAAGAGATATGGACCTGGGAAGGAGTCAGGAGAGGAGAAATGAGTTGCTTGTAGAAGAAATGGGCCAATAGAGCTGATGAGGACAAAATACTGAGTTTGGAGAAGAAGCTGGGAAACAAGAGTCAGACTAGGGTAGGTAAATGTAGGAAGCAGTCTGGACAAGAAAAGGAAGGGCCAGAAGCAGGGGAAGAATCTAGGGCTCTGCTGAAAAGCTGAGTTAAAGAAAAAAACCCACCTTTGGAAAAAAACCCACCTTTGCCTGGCAGTGATTGGTTTGGTTGTCCTAGGATGTCCTCTCTGGTCTCCAGCCCCAAAAGGGCGCATAGTTCACATGGATTTTAGGTGATACCCGCGAGTCCTTCAGTTTAATGCATTAGGAATGGGAAAGTGGTACTAGATGTCTGATTTTGGGGGCACGTGAATGTCTCTGGCTGTGTCCCTCTCTAGAGCTTTGAATCCTCTAGTCTCACTTTTTGGTATTGGAATTTCGTCAAAATACCTGAAGACAGGCTTAGGAGGTACTTTTATGGTTCGTACCACAACTATATGCATATTTCATAGCATTAGAAAATAGAATGTCTCTATGAGATAGAAGGTTGGCATATTCTGGACGGAATAATTGAAAAGCAGCTGGGACCTTATTTCTCAGAGCAGACCTTGCATGTATTTTGGTTGCAGCAGTTCTGAAAATGAGGCCTCAGAAGGAGCCGTACTGAGGTGCTGCTCATCTGTGACAGGTTTTAAGCATTGTGCCTGGCATCCCAGAAGAATTCTGTGGCAGAAGCAGGGATAGTCCCCAGCTCTTACAGACAGCTTTCATCACCTTAATCCTCAGAAGATTATCCTTTTTCTCCAACAACATTGTACCTCCACAATTTTTCTCCCTGAAAGTTAACTGGGTCCCAGACCTGTGGCTGCCACCTAGTCTCATCTAAAAGAGTCTGACTTTTGAGCCAGGATTTTCACCAAATGTTTCTTCAACAGGTGAAATAGGATTCTCATCATCCTGATCTTTCTGGACAGCAGCTGCTGTCTCCTGCACCTGATAAGGCAGGATCCTGTTTACCAATTAGCATGAGAGCGTGCAATGCAGAACAAAGGGATGTAAATCAAGTGGCACAGACAGCTCTTTTTTTGGCACATCCTCTTCAGTGCTGGATTTTCCAACCATAGTATTGCTCTTAAAACATTTTCATGTGCATGTGTGGTTAAAAATAGGCAAGTTTAAAGAAAATTTATGCAACCTTTAAAGTATAATTGTGCCCCAAATTTGCCTGGAGAACACTACTGATCATTTTATCTGACCATGGATAAGCTCATTTTTTGTTTATATAGATCATTACAGAAAACACAAGATTAAAAGCATATAATAAAAGTTATTTAGTTAATGTTTCCAATCACAACATTTCTCTTTGGAACATGTCAGTTACTTGCAGTGGTGGAGAGCTACTTAAATATTTTGTTTGGAGCACTGTGTACGTGTTGAGACTGTTGTGCCAGGAAACCCCTGGACACGGTGGGTAAGAAGAACAGATGCATACAGTTGCTGGGCCATGGGTAATGTCTGGGAAGAAATGCACATCTGGGAATTCATGGATATTCACATGGTGGGAAACAAAGTAAAAAACAGAAGGGGGAAGGGGTGGATGCATGGTTGGAGAAGAGTTATCAAGAGAGGAATGACACAAAAAAAGTCTGTGAGGAGGGGATGGGGTAGCAGGAAGTTACATGACAATGAATCAATAGCAATAAAGTGTCAGACAATGAATGATAAGTTTTGATGACAGTTGAGGTAACTGGGAAAAATTGTTGAGCACATGAGGCCAGGCTCACACAGACATAGGCAGACTTCCATGACAGCGATGTTCCTGTTCAGACACACGACTGACTCCTGCCCATCCAACCCTCTAAAAATGCAGCTCTGCCTCAGAAGTTTTTTCCTCTGGTTCATAGAGAGGCAGCCAGGAGTTTTTTCATATCTGTAGCTGCATGCAAGGGTTCATGAACTGCTCTACCCCTCAGGGGCTTTCCTCCCATTTTTCTGAGGTATGGCTCGCTGGCTACCATGTTCACCCAGTGCCTATCAACAACTTAGATTTTCACTGTCACACCACTTAAATAGCTGCATACAACTGTTACAACCTTTCAACAAAACAGGTACAGATAAGTACAAAAACCAGACTCACCTAATTTGGGCTGGCCTAGATCCTGGATCTTGAAGAGAAGGAGGGAAAGCAAGTCAAGGTAGACTTGAGGCTTCTCCGGCTTGTGTTCAAGGATATCCAGAGCAGAAGCTGAAACATCATAAGGTCTCCTCTCTCCAGCATTCAGTGTGAGCCAAAGCTGGGGCAACACTACAGACCAAGCAGGACACTTTGGCCATTTCACTGATGATTGAGATAACCTATGCATGTTTTGGGCTTGATTACAGCTTAACTCCTGGTAGACAGCATCTTAAGGCATGCGTCAGTCCAGATTGATTTTTCCCTGCTCCCAAGCTGTCTGGAGCTGGCTGCAAACAGTTGCTGATGTGTTTGCTCAGGGCAGCAGGATGATGACCTTTAAGCAGCCCCAATGTGCAGCTCCAGCAGCCCCACAGAGCAGCCTGGTGTGTATAGTCCTGTTGCTGTGGCAACCCACAGCCTCGCCAGTGGTCTATCACAAAGCATTAACTTTAACATTATGTCTTATTTTATTATAGTTTCTGCACATTTTGACTTTCTTTCCCCTGGGAGGCAGCTGCACTGGTGAAATGTTCCTTCTTGGGGAGTAGGAAATGGCATTTCTTTCTATTTCTGTAGTGTTAACAACCGTGGGAGAGGCACAGCAAAGGGCTGGCTAGAATTACTGTTATTGATGTTGCTGAAACTCTTCTTGTCATCACTGTTTCAGTCAGAAATGGTCCAATTTAGGCCTACTGTAAAAATTAAAGAGTAGCTTAGATTGACACCATTTCTCTTGAATTTAGTCCTACTGGTGGTGGTGATAGTGGAGGGGGAGTCCTGTAGGGCACCCATAAGGGCCCAACTGGGAAGCACAGTGTGGCCATTCTGGAGTCACATTCCTAGAATGTTGCAGGACTTGATATCCCAAAGCACTGGGGAATGGTGTGCAATCATCAGAAAAAAACCCCACATATTCCAAAGTCTACCCTGAATCAAGGTGCTTGGCTGCAAATGACAGAAGTCCACTTCAGTAGACAGAGAGGGGGAGAATAGTGGTCAGGCAAGGAGCAGCAGCTTTCCTGAGAGGGAAAGAATGTGAGGAAGGTGGGAAGTACCTGGGCTGTGTGTGGAAGCAAAGACTGAAAGGAAGGAAAGACCTTGAAAAGGTCTTGAAAGACCTTGAAAAGATGCCACCAGCCTTGAAAAGAAAGGAAAGCTCTGTAAAGGGTTAAGTAGCCAGGTTCCCAGTGACAGCAGAGGATTGGGCTTCATAACCCAGGGTAGGTTCACCTGCATAAAAGCAGGATGAGCAGTGGCTGTTGAAGGGGAGAGCAGGTGGGAGTACAGATGAAGCTGATGAAGTAAGTACAAGGAAAGTGGGAACACCAAGATCCATGGTGAGGAAGGAGAGATCTTAAGGCACCATGACACATGACTCAGCTAAGACCTGCTTGCTTCCTTCCCTCTGCCTCTCTGACTTGGAGGAGTTGCAGAATGACTCTGAAACACACTGTCTAAAATAGAAGACTTTATGGAGCAGTTGGAAGCTAAACTTTCCAGTCCCCACTCCCCAAGGAATGATTTCTCTTGAGGCCCAGTAAGCTCTGTCACAATGCCAGGGGCACTGTGCACAGCCCAGTGCTGCACCTGGGGCTTCTCTGAGCAAGCCATCCCGCTGCCAGCAGCAGCCATGCCGTGCAGTGCTCTGCCTCACTAGCATAGCCTGCTTGTCAGTGCTGCTAATTAACCCAGACAGAGCTTTCAGGTGCCTTGCTGTGTTGTGCTGTTCAGAGGCACCACTGGAGACTCCCCCTGAAGTGACAGAGTCTCTCTGCTCTTGCTGTGGCAGCTGTTTGCCAGAGGGTCAGGAGATTCAACACAAAAGGTGCTGTGAAATACCCTGCTGCAGGCTATATGCTGTACATCTTCAAAGATAGCTGTGCAGCTGAGGCTGCTGTCTAGACATGTTTTTCATGTAATAAAAGTTTTGTTAATGTAGGTCTCCTAGACTGAAATTCACGTGGAGAAAGACTTTATTTCTCTGGACCAGCCTAGTCTAAGGTAAGTACATAAACACTTCTGCCAACAAGATGCATTTTAGGTTTCCTTTCCAGAGCCCCAGGCATCAGGTAGGTAGCTAAAACTTCACTACCATAAACATTCAGCCATCGGTGTAAGGATTATATGATGCTAAATATAACTTTGATGTTGCTTTCAAAAATTGTACCTGCCAGTGGTGAAGTCCCCTTCTTTGCCTTTGACAAGATAAAATTACTGCAGTCAGGATGTGACTTACAATGTCTGCAGATAATTTTTCCACAGTGGAGAATGACTAAAATATTTTACATCATACCAGATAAAAAAATATGCTTGAAATAGATTAAAATTCTAATTAATTAAATACATGTTGCATTTATTTCTGAATATTTCTTCCCAAGAAGCTAAGCAACAAACCAGTGAGGATGTATCAAGAGGACCTTCTGATCTCTGGTAAGTCAGAAGCTGGCCAGTTACTCTGCCCTAGTGACAAGCCAATTAGGATGCTGCACAGTGTTTCTGCTTGCTTCTAATTTTAGAGCTATACAACAGGGAGGCAAAAGTAGGTGATATTAACTCCTCTGGCATTGATCTGCTAGAACCATAGTCCTCCTGCAATCTAAAATATTTTCATGTAAAACAGGAAAATGACCACTCTCCCAGTGTATGTACTAAGAGCTATGCAGACCTTTCTAACACACAGGGCCTGATCAATACTTGGATAGAGGAATCTGCAGGGGAAGCTCAGGAGCTGCAGTGTGTGATTTTGATGCTGCACAAGATAATATCCTAGCATAAAGTGAGTATTCACTCTGGCATTACACAGCACAGCACAACTGAGTCTGCTGGTTCCAGGAGGATTGATGGTAAAATGTTTAAATGTACCTAAGTGACCTGCCAATAAATCAGCATCTTGACCTGGAGCAGACTGGGGAATGTGATTAAATGGAGAAAGTGTGGAATGCCTCTCTTTGAGAGAATCTCTGTGGCATAATGCAGTACCATTCAGTGGTATCACAGCTACCCCAAGCAGTATGGGCACATTAGCAAGATGTTAATGTGATTAATTAGCCCTGATGACAAGCAGGTTATACTAACCTGGGCACAGCTTAAGTACTTAACTGCTTAAGTCTCCAGAGTGCTTGCAGCTCACTTAGGTTAATATAATCTAGTGACTTAATAAGCATATAACCTATTTCACTGTTCAAGCCATTAATAACAGGATTGAGTAACACCAAACCTAAGGAAGACTTGTGTGGAACTGCTAAAGATACACAAATTCAATATATCAGTGAGCTGCAAGTAGCTGCTCTTTTAAAGAGTTCCTTGCCAGCTACCTATACATTCACCTTCCAGGAGCTCCACCTAAAAACTTTTCTCATCTGGCTATGAAAATATTACTTAAGAGGGCATCAAAAGCCTTAAAGGAGGCAAGACAGAGGATACCTGTATCTTTGCCTTTATGTACATGTTATCTTGCAATAGAACAGAACAAATTAAATATAAAAGGTCATTCCTTGATAAATCTGTATTAGGTGTTCCTCAGTCCTGTTTTGTTTTCCACATATCCATAAAAAACATTGTTTCCATATTACTCTAGGAATTAAAGCTTACTTATCTGTTATTTCTTCAGTTGTATGCTCCATGCTCATACTCCTCCATCATCCCTTTCTAAATGCAGACACTGCATTTTTCTTTTATGATCTTCCTAATATTCTAAAACCTGTTGTCTCTCTTCTGTACTGTAATTTTGTCTCAGCCTCTTATCTGTAAGATTTACAATTCTCTCAGTAATTTCTGCAGGCTACTCTGATAAGCAAACTCATCTACATGGTCTTCAACCTATTCTTATTCCACACCTGGAATTTCACCTCTTTATAGTAAAGATAATGGCACTGATCATATGAGCAAATGTAACACCCAGGAGGAAGCAAAAAAAAAAAAAAAATCCCACCAAATTTAAGTCCTTGTGTCACCTGTTATAAATTTTCCCTTTCCACTGAGAAATAGAACAACATTTTATGTTGACTTTTGCTCCTTCTCCTGATGCAAATGGACTTCTGGAATGCCTCCTTTTTGTTTAGCCCCAAGCAGTCATTTCAATAAATATCTACTTCACATGTACTGCTGAAATTACAGTTGGCCCAAAAATGTCTCTGAACAAGTTTTTCATCTTAATGGTGGTAGCAAGGTAAAGAGCTGTTGAGTAAAGCCAACACTTTAATAGCTCTGAAAAAAAGGAGCAAGACTTTTACAAGGGGAAAAAGACAACTTTCTTATACTCTGCATAAAAAGAAGTGAAAAATAGTGTACAATGTGTACAATGAGGGGAAAAATGGATGGAGATGGCCACCAACATGGAGAGGCTAATGAAACAAAATATCAGTAAACAGTGGGAGTTTACACAGCATGTTTTATCCAACATAGTTCTTGCCAGTTAAGTGGCAATAAGAGGGAAGTGGGATAGCATTCTGATTTTATTGGAAAACGTGATACTGCATTTTATAGTATCTTGTCCAAAATTTTTGAAGTGACTTGGATAGGTTCTTTACAATGTGGACTGAAAACCTTTTGAAGGACAATGAAAATAATCAAAACCCATGTTGAAGCAATATTTAGTCATATACCCAGTGGATCCTTGATAGATACAAGTTTAATTAATAGCTTCATTATCCAAAGGAGGCAATAAACATTATATTAATGAAATATACAGTAGAGGCTAACTCATTATAATCACAACTAACAGCAGAAAAATTTAAAGGGAACTTATGTAAATGAAAATGTCAGGAGCCATCATCTAGGGAAAACCACAAGTTAATACAACTGGTAGAAGTAAGAGTCTCCATAGAGGAGAAAACTGTGGAAAGCAATATGTTGGAAAAGAGACTCTTACTTATACTGAATAGAGTGGTGAGAATAATTGATTTTCCTGTTTGGTGGCCAAACTGAAAATAAATTAGGGAAAACTAATATCCAGTCAGATACATTACTCACTTTTCACATATTTTTACTATTTATTAACACTAAACATAGATCAATTTTAGAATGAAACAGTATTAGATAACAAAGCCAAGACCATTTCATTTTGAAAATATTGCAACAGAGCACTTCTGTCTTGTTTTTGTTCCCCAGGTACTATTACTCAAAATGAATATCTCAACATGTGAATTGATTTTTGATTCATAGTGTGTCTTTTTGAGAAATGACTACAATAGACCTATTTGCAAAACACAGGTTGTAACAAGAACGCTGTGTCTCCACACCAAAAACTTGTGCTTGGTCTTTAGGATATGCGTTTAGGAAAACAACTCACAGTTTGGGAACTTGCTTTGTCAAACTACAAATCCCTTTTGGTTTTGTTAAAATCCTGTAGAAGTCACCATGGGCTGGAGCCTTCATGTGACAGCACTGCCTTGGTCCTTTCCAGCCACCAGGATGGAGACGATGGGACAAAGAGCCACCAGCATCGTGCAGCTCTTCCCTGCTGTGCCATGAAGATTTTTAGCACAGGGCCATGCAGGATGTGTCTCTGCAGAAGCCCACAATGGGCAGAAGCCAGAAGAGGTGCTTGCTTTCAGCCTGCAGCACCTCTGTCCCTCCCTCACCATGGGAATGCTGTGGCCAAGGAGATGGAAAGGACTGGTGTGCCTGGGGAGACCTGGCAGAGGGAAGCTGCTTCATGCTTTGGCTCTGTCAAATGTCATAAATGAAAATATATCTCTGAGTAAAAAAATAGTGTGGTTGTTTCCTTTGAGGTGCTTCTTTCTCTGCCTGTCCTGGGGAAGGGGAAGAACTAAGGACAGTAACTTGTCAGAAGCTAAATGTGTGTCTTGAGATCAGGATGCTACACTGGAATATTAGGGCTGTTTTGCAGATTTACTTGTCCAGAAGAGTGCCTAGTGACAGTCTGTGACAAGACCCAAAAGGAAATTTAGGATATAATAGAACAGTAATTATCTATCTAGATTCAGCTTCTAAGCATTACATTTTGTTGTACCTTTCTCTAATAGATGTGAGAACTGAAGTGCATCAGATGGTGTCTTCTTCCCACATAAAGACCTTGATCAAGTTGCTTCTTACTCTTTGAAAAAGCCAAGCTGCCAGAGATGACAAAGACACAGATCACTGTAATATGCACTTCCCAGATGTTGGATTACTTGCCTGTCTCACTTCTGAACCTCTGCCAATTTATAAATAATATTTTGACTTTTGAGGTGGAAGAAACATCTAGGCTGGCTCACAGCATCATCAGCTAGGAAGTAATGAGAGACAACATGAAGCATCTGGCCCAGGACCCCTGAGCTGTTTGGTGATATGGTGGGTGTTCCAAGACATGTTCAGGCCAGGGACTCCATTCCAGGGAGGCTAAATGTCCTTGCTTTCCCAGACCAGCCCTGCAACAATCTGATCATTAGTGCTTTTGTTCAGCTGATTGACATGTGATGTCATGACCTATGAATATTTTCACACTGTTTATCCTAATGCAATGTCCCAGTGTTCACAGGCAGACCTGCAATCTCTGTTTACAAATATGATAACCATTGTCTGTCTCTGTTAAAACAAGTTGTGCAAAACCCCATCTCCTTCAAAGGCAGCAAGAATCTTGACTGTGGTTTGTTTGTTGGTAGGTTTGTTCTGTTGTTTTTTCTCCCCTGTGATATGTGTTCAGTTTATACAATGCTCCAGAAGTTTTTAGCATGATTTGCTATTTTAATAGTGTGTGAATTTTTCCAAACTTTATTAAAACACAACAGCAACAAAAAAAGACCAGTACAGGGCCAGGCATTCATCACTGTAGAACTTTACAGAGGCATTTTATTTTCTTGAGCATTCTTCCTGACAAATACTACATAAAGCATATCATAACTTAATACTCGTGATATTGATATTGGACAGTGTTAATTTTTGAATCAAAATGTGACACAATTGGAGGTTAAATGCTCTATGGAACTCTCACTCTGACACACTAATTTGAAAAAGTCCCATTTCCCATTCTCTTGCTAGGAATGACTGTGCCATTGACCCATGATTTGCTGGCTATCCATGTAGCATGATTAAAGATGCCACAGCAGTTTTGAACAGAATTTCCACTTTTCCAGGGTCTATAAAGTTTGCAGAATTTACTGCTTTAAGTATGGGCTCAGTAATCTCAAGAATTAGAGAAAGCTTGGGAAAGCTTTGCAACAAGTATAATTAAATCCCAACTACTCCATAAAACAGACAGACTTGGAATTACAGTCCTCACTACAAAAGACTTCCAGTTATTTACAGACAGACTCTTTGGTACCAGAACTTGCTTAGATTTTTTGTCTCCTTCAGTCTGCTCCCAGGTATGCTGGATGCATAACAAAGTAAAAGTAACTGTGAAATCCTAGAGTAGGATTTTCTCCTGACCCTACTACATTCTGTTGATGCTTTGTGTTGCACAGTATGAATTGAGTGCAATCCACAACCTCCAAGGTCAGAATTGGTGATGGGATTGATTTTTATGCTGAGGGATAACAAAAATGAAAATTTTGAAATCACAGAATAATTTGGTTCATAAATGCTGATATGACCTTTTTGAATAGCCTTAATTGCACAAATGGAAGTGAGAAAAATCGTGAGCATGTAATATAAACATCTATGTGTATCAACAACAAAGATAATTGTAAGAAAGTAAACATAAGGAAGACTGCATCTCAGCCTTGAATTTTTATAACTTTTTTCTTTCAAATGTAATTGAAATTGATGACATCTTTAAATGCATTTCAGCATTATTGCCTTTCTGGAGAAAACAGCTTCTAACTTTTTATTCTTTTCCTGTGAATTCTGCAAAATTGTAAACATACTATGTTGTTAAAAGGAAGAGACATGGCAGTGCCTGAGTTTCCAATGTTTTCTGCAGGAGTTTGAATGCAACCATTTGCCAACTACTTTTCCTGTAGGAGTTTAAAAAAGGTTGTTTACTAGCCTGTCAGTTACAAATCCTTTGCAAACCACATCAGCTACATAAAATATTGAATAAGGTGTGCCTTCCTTTCTCATGAGACACCTATGAATAAATTATTTTGCTTTAATTGGATGAAGTTGTTTATCTGATGCATCCTGGTACCTCTGAGTTGGTTCAAAGGGCAGCAGTGCAGAGTGCTGCTGTGCTCTCAGCCCTGTCCCTACCTTGGGCACTGGTGAGCTCTTTGTCAGCAGCAGTTTTGCCCTTCAGAGCTGCCAACCAGGGCTGGCCACTGCTGCAGGCAAGTCTCGGATCTGCTGCAGAGATGCAGCCACCTTCCTAAGCAGCTACAGATGTTTTGTTGCCCTAGGTAACATCTTGTCCCATCTGTATGGCAAGCCTGACCCAGCTGGCAGCTTCACTCACTGCAGCTTCTGGTCCCTCTTCTGTATTCAGTGGTGTGCACTGCAGGGGAGCCAGATTTCAGTCTGATGAGTTTGGGGATTTTTTTTTTGTTGTTGTTGTTGGGTTTTTTTGTTGTTTTTTTGGTTTTTTGGCTTTTTTTCTTTGCTTTGTTTTGGTTTGGTTTTTTGCGGGGGCGGGGGTTGGTTTCGTTTTTTTTTTTTTTTTTTTTTTAAGATGGAGGTTGTGGTTTTGGTGTTAGTTTTTTTTTTCACTTTGGGTTTTTTTTGCAGGGGGAAGGGGTGTGATAAGGTTTTTGTTGTTTTGCTGTCATTGTTTTGGGGTGTGGTTTTATTGTGGGGACTTTTTTAGTTGGTTAATTGGGTGGTTTAGGTTGTTATCCTTCTCGGTACATTTGCTTTTTCTTACTCTCAGATATTTTTGTTCTTTTCCAGGCCTGCACTTTCTGTATCCTTTTCCTGCTAGAAAACTTCCTCACAGCCATCTGGATGCTCAGGAAAGTAATTTCCTGAAGAGTAGGTGTCCTCATCTTGGGACACAGTAGTTCTCAAACAAGCACCTTGATGGCTTCACACCCTGAGCCACAGTGGCACATCATGTGCTGCCTCTGTGGCACCTAGTAAGTGACAGTGGCACTATCCTGGGAAAGAGCAGCTGGCAAGCTGGGGGAGGACAGGGAGGCTGCAGGCTTCTCATAACAAGCAGAACCTGAGCTATCCCTTAGGTCTGTGGGAGAAGGAGTAAGCTGTGCCTCAGAACCTGCCACCGCTCAGTAATTACACATCCCGTTTTCTTTGCCACCTGGAGAACAGGCTGATTCCCTCCTCACTCCCACATATTTCTCCTGTGGCTCAAATTGCTGCCTGCTGGGGAATCCATACTTGTTGCTTCCTGCACAGGGTGAATGAAGATGGCTTTCTCAGTAGTGCTGCAGCAGAACAGCCACCACGTTCCTGCAGAGCTGTGTGCTGAGCCACAGACTTCTCCAGCTTGCAGACCCATAAACATTTCCCAGGGAAGGCACAGAGCTCGTGTAGCAACTTTTCTCTTTTGCAGTCACTTTTTGCAGACACCTCAGAAACAGCCCATAGTCTGGCAGTTAGCAGCAGACCCTTGTCCATCCTCATCAGGCTGTGACTTATCTAGCAGCTCCCTTCAGGAGAAAGCAGAAATCCTGAACCTCCACATGAACTGGTGGATACCAGCCCTCACCATAGTAAACATCCAAATGCTCACAGGAATTGTGGAGCATCTGCCTTACCCAAAAGCCAAACGTGGCGTGTGGGTGGCTCATGACTGCACAGCCACGGTGGCTGCAGGCCTGAGCAGTTCACACACTGTCAGCTTCAGGACCATGACACAGCTACACAGGACAGGAAAGGGACTGGAAAAAGAAGTTGTTTACCTGATTTAATGCTGTCTACAGAAACTGTGTTTAGGAGCAAGCTGAGCTGCCTTTCTGCCGTTTGGCAGCTCTTTCATTAATTCAAAAAAAAAAAAATTTAGATGAGCAAAAACTTTTCTCTCCAGTCTCTTTTTTATTTCCCCTGTGGGTTTTTTCCCTATTGTCCAGAGGAGTAGAAAAAGAATGATCACATAGAAATCTGCCTGCAGGGGGACTGCCTTCAAGTCTTTTTATCAGCTGCCTCTTCCTTGCTCTTTTACCTGGACAGTGTATGGTATTATTTGCCCCTCAAGCAGAGATTTAAATGTTTCCTACAGTAATTCTGTGGATAGATCCTCTTTTCTCAGTATGAAGTATGTCCCTGTTCCTTGAATGATATGATGTTTAAGTATTTCATCTTGCATGAGAAGGTGACTGAAATTCCTCTAGTTACTCCTTACTTTGTTTTGTGCAGTGTGACTCCTGAAACAAAATTGTTGCAGATTTTTTATCTTATTTTTAATACATAACTATATCAAAGCAAAGTACAACCCTAAAAACTCCTCCTTTGTAAGAGTCCAAAAGAAGACAAAATCCCTGCTGCAACTGTTCAAAGACAGACAAGTCACCAAAAAAAAAGACTGTTCTTAAGTTCCTATATATCGCATGAAAGTAAAACATAATAATATTTGCTAGTCAGAAGGAAATTTAAGGCATAAAAAAGTCTAGACTGAAAAAGTTAGGGTGCTTTTGGTTTTGTTTTTTCCCTAAGAAGTTACTCATTTCTTTGTGGTTGGAAAGAAGACAATGCCAGAATGACTGTGGACATCAGACCAAGTTCTCAATGCCACTCAGGTGCAATTCCAGCATGGTCATGGGAACTGCCCTGGACTTAAAGTGTTTGATGAAACCCAGCTGGAAGTTTCAAAAGACTCAATGATACAAAAGCAGGCAGCAGCTCTCAGGCAGGACACCAGCTCTTTCTCTGCAGCCTTCTTAAATGTGCATCCCTGAGTGAATCTTCCCTCCATTTCCAGAGTCCTCACGTGTGGGAAGTCGGCGTACTTGTTTCAGTGAGTGGCTGTCTTGATGCTTCCCTCCACCCCCTGCAAATATTATTTGTCTGTGAGGCTGCAGGTAAATTGAGATGATTGTGGGGTGGTTAGCACCTCACCAAAAGTTGTTATTCCCCCAGGACAGGGGGATAGGAGCTGCAGTCACTACCACAAGCAGAATGACCTCTCCTTGCTGAAGGACTTGCACATTCAATCTTTTTGCCTGCTTATCTTGATCTCAACATGATACTGTATCACTGAAAAGGCTAATAGTAGTTTAGCCTAATAATTACAAGCCTCTTAAATACTACTGAAAGTGTCCAACAGATGCCTTTTTACATCTGGGATCAGTCTCTAAAAATTTCACCTTTCTGCATGGCCAATCTACACACAAGCATGAATATTTTAATTTTTCATTTTGAATGGGAACAATTTTATGAGTAATGTCGACCATAAGGACTCTAAACCATCTGAGCATTTGATTTCTTACTTATTCTTGTCATTTGCCTTGACACCAGAGACAAAATATTAAATGTGTGGTATCTCCCCTCCATGTACACCATCAAATTTCCTATCTGTTTTGACAAGTAAGAAATAATATCATATGTAGTGGGTCTAATGTTGACTAAATACTCATGCACTCATTATCGAGTCCTTTTCCCTCTTCACCACAAATCAATTAATGCAAAACCAGCACATCAAGATAAAATTGAATAAAAACCTCAAGGACACTAAAATATGAAAGATGAAGGGTGATGTCACTACATCTGATTTGCAGGACTACCAACATTAACTGCATTATATCAACAAAAGAAACAGGTGTCCTCCATATCAGAGATCAGTTTTACAGAGACTGTGGTCTTTGGAAGTCCCACCCAGAGAATTATACACTTTAATAATGTAGTAGTTGGATGTTCTTGAGACAAACAAAGCATTAAGTCCAGATAAGAATTTCTAATGGAAGCTGGAACAACTTTCAA
Source organism: Urocynchramus pylzowi (assembly GCA_013397555.1). NCBI lineage: Eukaryota > Metazoa > Chordata > Aves > Passeriformes > Fringillidae > Urocynchramus > Urocynchramus pylzowi. The sequence continues at coordinate 1,654,781 of VZRH01005837.1, forward strand.
CACACATCTGAAAAATAAAACATAAAAAAGAGAACGTAGAACTTAGTAGTTGCATTTTTGCTTTTAAAGGAATATTAATGCTATTTACACAATGTTACCTAATCTCTATACATTAATTTAGTACTACATTTAATTTTACAAATTGACATTTTAAATAATCAACATCACATATGAATGATGGGAAACATCTCTGCAGATGGGATTTTTGGATGCACATGCAGAAGAAAAACAAGTAAGAGCATTTGGCAGTCATTTCACACTGTCATGTGTAATGCAGGTTCCTCAGTTAATGGAGGATATTAATTAATTAAAAATGGTTTACATAAAGATCAGAACAGCAATGAAAGAAGAGGTCAAGCTTTAACCTGGAAGACCCCACAGCCCAAATCTGTGTGATTAGCACACATGAGGCTGCAAGAGGACTCAATCAATCCATTCTTATATTCCAAAAGAAACTTGCTAATAGATGTCTTACCATTAGACGAATGGAGATGATGAGTCACAGGCTCAAAACTGAACTCAGACAAATTCCAGCTATATTTAGGCTCTTAAAAGCAGTGGTAGGATTTGAGAGTTGCAGTTGTGATTCCTGCATGCAGGAAGCCTGCAGGTAATAAACAGAGGTCTTTCTAGACAAACGTTTTCTCAAATGCAGTTCATTTAAGGAGATTTTTTTAGCCTGAACTATGCAGGTCAGGTAACCCTCACTCTGTTTTAGAGTGGATTGAGGTTCACATATTCTTGCCCAAAGAATGCAGCCGCTTTCAAACCTATTTTAATTTTTAATGCCCACTTTAAACGGGATCAGACATTTGAAACAATATTGTTGCATTTATTTGGATTAAATAATGTTCAGGGCCACAGTGTTGTTGTGGTTGCCTGCCATATTTCTCTCTGGTAACACTCTGCCAGTGGCAATTCTCAAATTGTGGCACATGCTGCTACAAACCCCAAACCCAAATTTTCCAGATGGTGCACAAAAATATCCAGTTTTCTGAATTTCCAGACCTGCTCCCCTTCAGAGAATGCCTGCAAGCCACACTCCCTGAATTCAGCTCCTCTGAAGCAAAACACATGCACAGCTTTACAAGATTCACCTCAACTTCAGAAGCTCGACAAGTTTATTTATGAAACAAGCTATGTATAAAAGAAAGGTTAAATTCCTGATTACAAATCAAGTTCTGAAAGGGAAACAATAAATAACAAAAGCAACTTTCAGTGTACTTGTCATTGTGAGATTTCTCTGGGGCACAGAAGCTGAGGAAACAAATCAGCAGTGCTCTGCTCCTTCAGTGTTATCTTAAGGAATCAGCATCTCTCCTGTGTTCCTGTCCCCTCTCTGACAGTGACAGTTGTTGGGTTGCCTCTTGAGTGCAAATGAAGTATCAAATAATTTCCTGGGGACCTCAGTTCTCCTTCCTCCTTATCTTCTAATTTTGGGGAACTTAACTGTGTCACAGCTTTGATTAGCTCTTCTTCTCTGTGAGAATGCAAACATTGTCAGGCTCGTCTGGGACCAGGATGAGCTCTCTTTGTAAAGCCTCTATGCAACATTGATTTCTTATCTGTGCTTCACCTTCCCAGGCAGTTGAATGTGCAATGGTTATCTTTTCCTTCCTTTTAAAAGATCGTATAAATCACAGCTTCTAAAAAAATATTAATTGTGCAATGCCCTGGATGGGCTGACAGTATGTGATGCTTCACTGGGTTTTTGCGAAAATAACACCCAACATATTCATTGTATAGATAACCAGGTTGGCATTCAGAACACCTTCTCCCCATCCCTGTGCCCTTCTTTGCCACAGTTCACCATTTTTAGAGCTTTTTACCACCATAGATAGTCTCTGCAAAGTAACTCTACATGATGCTAGGAAAGGCTTTGGTACATATCCTGAAGCTCCATTTAGGGCTCACCCTTGCTGCTGTGGAGTTTTTAATATCACCTGGAGAATACAGTAGCACCTCTCACTACCATCTCAGAAGGGTCTCCCAGGGGTCTTGACTAGTGTTTGTCCTCATATTTCTGATACTGTAGGGTATTTTACAACCTGTTTGTAGGAAACCAAATATAGACCCTCTCAATGTTCATCACTGCAGAAGAAAACAAAGTAGGTATCTCTTTCTGAAGATACATGAAATCAAGGTACTTTTCTACAGAAAATCCTTCCAGTAACAAACATCAACCCTGCAGAAACTTTATTGCTGTAGATTTGTGAATCTTATGAATACTTTCATTAACTATACCTGAGGAGACAAGTGTTCAGCTTGTAAGGAAAAGTATCTTACCTATTCAATAGGTTTTTCTAATTCAGTCAGGAGTCTGATGGTCAATGTGTTTTCTGGAACTGACTCCACAGAAGAAGTAGTGAGGATGACCAGCTGTGTAGACCCAAAATCTGAGCTTACACATCAGTTGTTGCTGAAATTCTAACTTATTCCTTTTTACTGTAGAGCTGTATGCCTTTAAAACAGAAAAAAAAGTGACATTCTGATCCTAAGCAACTATTTACTGCCTCACTGGTTTTACAGCTGGAATAGCTCTGAGTCAGTTTTAAGGGCCCTGATACATTCAACAATTTTACATCAAAATGATAAAAAAAAGTATTTGAAAATAAGGTTTTGATCTTGACATTACTTAACTGCTTTACACCTGGAAGATAGTATAAAATTGCCATCAGGTCAGTCTTTGGTAGCATACAGGCACAAAGTGGGCTTTTGTGTTATCCCCCCTCCTCTGGCACCATTTAGAGCTAAGTTTGTAACACCACCCCCACAATTTTGTTGAATCTATGTGTTTCAGTAATTGTAGCCAGGGGGATCAACGGTGCCTGCTCTCAATTCAGGCAGTTTTCAGGCTACTCTGAGTTGGAGATGACACCAGTACCCCCAGAGGTAACCTTATCTAACATCTGCCTCAACCTGCGCTGTCATTGTCCCCATCAGTAGCCAAGCGTTGGAGCCAAGTCCTCAGTCTACGGAGCGAGTGATGGTGAAGCCAGGAGCAGAGCAAGCAATGAGCAATAATGCAATCTGCTTCCAGGGGACATAGATCATTAGCTGGATTACACCAGCAGACGGTAATGGAAATTCAGCATAGAATTGTGTAAAATAATTAGCCCAAGATGGAGGAAACAGCCCAAGAAATAGGCGCTAAATGGAACAATCAAATAATACCAGGAATCTGTATGAAAATAATAATTGGAATTTTCACGTCAATAAAGGCCTCAGAAAGAAAAATACACCTAATTTTGTATCAATAAAAGGCAAGCAACAAAAACCCCAATGTGTTTTGTGTGTGAGCCACTTGACAAGCACTCTTTCAAATCCTGAGCACTACATCCGTCCCTGCACACATCAGTAGGTTGTTATTACCTTGGAGTGGGTACAGACCAGGTCAACAAAGCTTACACTAGCTCTGCAAAACAGGCTATAAAGCAAAGCTAAAGGAGCTGTGCTGCTTTTTATTAAAGAGTCTTCAAGGGGACATAGTGGAAGTTTTTTTCAAGTTAAGAACTACATCAATAAAGTCAATGCAGATGGTGTTTCAGACCAGTACAGGGTTAAGACTTTTTCCAGTAGGAATGAAAAGCTAATGTACTAAATGATTTATGGGAGGGACTTGTTGGTATCTGAATTCTAACATCATCACATCTGAACAAAATAGAATTAATTGTCTGGCTTTGTAAATAGTAGTTTACAAAAAATGGCCAGCACTGGACATTTCTTAGGATATGCAAAACTCCACCTTGATATTTAATGCTTTTGTTAAATGATAATGACTTTTACCCTGGTGAATCTGAACTCCATAGGTTTGGAACAGACCCCAGGGATCAGTTACTGGGACCATGCTCCTGACTTGCCCAGGCTGATTTGCCTTGTAACACTGAACATGAAGCAATACAACTTCTTTGGCTGCTGAATCTGCTTTGCAAAGCACTCCAAGATCACTAAATAAAAGGCACTAGAATAATGTAACTGTTAATTTTTTGTGTGTTGAGTCTCTTACTACCAAAAGACTAGTGAAGAGTGCCTGGTTTCACTGTTAAGCCCTTGAACGTTCCCACGTCCTGTTCACAGATGCTTGTTTCTACCTATAATAAAGGAAACCATTCAAATGATATGCCCACTACTTTCACCATCTTTACTGAATATCACCTCAAAGTGGCTATACCACACAAAGAGTTCATAGCTGATGACATTTTCCCAAGCCACAGAGTGACACCTGTCACTTACTTTTGTGTGAGTGACACCTGTGACTTACTTTTTAATAAAGAAACACACTTTTTAAATATTTTTTTTTTCTTTTACCACCAGTTGCAATTGGACTGGCCTGTAATGCCTTCACACTCCATCACCACTTTGAGGGTGCACACCAGCACATCCCCAAGCTCCAGACCCAGCACAATCACCTTTTTAATTTGCCTATTAAAATTTGCATTCTGAAGCTTCAGATCTCCTGCCTCTTCTGTTTTGCTGGAGGTTGTATGCATTAATAAATTATGGCCGACGTAAATAATTTCACTGTCAAGTCCCCACTCCAAACCCTAGCTAGGGCCAAACATGGAGTGTGCAAGAGGTTGGGAGGCCAAGGACTGGACAGCTCCAAGAGCTACAGAAGATGTGGGACCCAGGTTAACAGAACTAGAAGCAGTGCTTGATAGGATCTGGTCTAGAACTGATTGCTTTGAACAGTACCATTGAGAGAATCAGATGGCTGGAACAAATATATGGGGTGTACTTTGTGCTCATCTGATGCTCAGCAGATGTATAAAAAAGTGCATGCTGGAAGGATGGAATAGTGCTGTGTCAGAGGAAACCCAGGAGGAGGATGTGCTTAATAAAGTAGACCCTTTTCAGGTTCATAGTAATGACCCAGAGCATCCTGGAACATGAATTCATGCTGGCAGAGGTAGATTGCGACTGTAGGCAATCAAACTGGGAGCAAGAGAGTGTGGAAAGGGAAAGTTTCTTGCAAGTTACTCTCCACTGATCACAATCTTGTCCTCACTGTGCAGAACTGGACTTCTGTTAAGGTGGTTGGAAGCTTTGCAGTGCCATTCAGGCAGGGTACTTTTCAAAATATTCTTAGTTGAAACAAGAGCTAGGCAATGACGAACAGGGCACAGCTGGGTTTTGGATACTGTGGGCTGAGCTGCCCTGGCTTTGCCTTGATTAAAAATATTATGATGTAATTTATTCAAGAGGAGACAGATTGACAGGAACAGGATTTAATTACACCAAACTTAAATCCATTTTGTATTCCCAACTTGCACCTACATGGCAAAAAGTCACCTAGTCAGGAGGAAAAGGAATCTGCTCAACATCTGTGGACATATCCCAGTAATATTTCAGGGGAGTTCCCTTCTTTCCCCTCTGCTTTGTACTTACTTTTGACAATATCCTTTTCTTGGAAACCAGGTTATGCAGATAAGTGGATCATCACGGTTGCTTCTTCTCCCTCAAATTGTTGGTTGTCTGTCTCAATTTGCAGGTTAATGTAAAGTAGGCTTACCCACTTTGTTCTTTAAGTAGTTTCTGCCATCCTCAATTCCTTTTGGAATTAACTTTGAAGTTATGGAAAATAATTTAATAAAAGCAGTATTACCAAAAATTAAATGAAGAACTTCAGGTCTGTTGAGAGGAAAAGCCTTTCCATTTCTGCTGCATTTTTAAAATTATCTCCACACACTCACTTGTGTTATTTGCAGCACGCTTATCACTGAGGACTGGGGAGGTTTAAGTAAAGAAGCAACCTGCTTAAAGAAATAAATCACTTTACCCACACTTAGAAAAAATTGTGAAATCTTGCAGAAGCAGAGTTAGAATTTCTCCTTTTCAATTTTTGCTTCTGTTGTGGGTTTCATGACTGTGAGATTTCATCCTTTAAGACTTTTATGCGATTCTGTTTTGCATAAGCATATTTCACTTTATATATTGTGAACCAAATTCAGGCTTGGTGAGCTATGTGCCATTCCTTTTGAAGTAACTGGGCTATTAACTCTCATGGAAATGAGTAGTAAAACTAGATTTTTTGTTTTTATCTCTCAGAATGTGATTTCTGCATTGAAGAAGATAAATAATGAAGTCCAGGCACAAATAATAATGAAATCATGTAAGCAGTTCAAATACTTTGATTTATTCCTTGGATATTAAAAGAGCATAAACTCTGATTTTGGTGGTTCAGGTTTTTAGAGCATTTTGCATCAGACTCATTAGTAAAGCTTTGTGCATTTGCAGCAGAATTTGCATTTTAAAGGTTCTGAACAAAAATGCAGATAGCAGTTTTTCCATCTACTTACAAGAAGAGTCTTATGATCCTCAGAAGTCAATTTTTGTTTCCCTTTATACAGGGAATAATAAGCAAATATCTAATAAGCAAAATATCTAATAAGCAAAATATCCTCTAGTAATAAACCATCTCCTGTATTTTATGTAGATTTAGGAAAGGTAATTCAGAAGTGTCCACCCTGAAGAACTTTCACTGCTTCAGTGCTGTTCCAGGTTAAGAAGGCTCCTTAAAACTGGTTGTAGTCCCCAGAAGTGAGCAGCCACCCAGCACAGTCACTCTGTGCTCTCCTGCAAACTCCAGCAGCTGCCTGGGCTGGTCACCCAGAAACCCAAGGACAGCTGCTGGCACATCCTCTCCTCTGCTCTGCTCCTCAGCCCGAGGCACTGAGTGCCCCACAAAACAAAGGGAATGAGGTGGACAGAGGAAGAGAGGACTTCACTTCCAGACCCACACAGATGATCTCACTCCTTTTGGGTATGGTGGGTGGGATGATTCCCCTACACTTTTTTCACATTGAACAATGTTTCCAGTACTGATGGATTGATCTCCCACTTTTAATTTCCAAAATTCTGCAGGGCACTCAAAATGTTTTACTGGAGAAGAAAATATAGAACAGAAATATAGAATCTGGACAGAAATATAGAACTAATAGAAATAGTATATCTAATATTATTTAGCATAATTAAGTAATATAAGGAAACATTCCTACTCATACTGAATATAACCCAATTCTTTTAATTCACCTGAAGATACTGAAATTTATTTTTGTCTCAGATCTTGTAATTTTTCTACTACAAAGTCCAGTCTAGCTTTGGTGTGCTACAGCTACTCTAAAGCCACACTGGGAGGGAATAAAAGATGAAGGAATCTTCCAGTTGGCCATGCATCATAATTACTTTAAGTACTGCCATCTTCTGTAATTAATACAAACTGCAAATGAAGTTGTGCACAATTCCTGTTGTGAGAGAGGAGAGCAGTAACTGATGTAATACCTCCTGGAAATATTACATAATGAGGAACTGATGTGAAAAGATGCAATAAATTATATATTTTTTGAGAAATAAAATGCTGTAAGATTCAGAGTAAAAATCTGTGTAGGTTTGGCCATTAACTATACTCCCCTGCATTCTTATGTAACTGCCTTTTTACACTTTTTGAGGACATCGCTGTAAAAGCAGAGTTTCTTTGGGCTGAGACACAGAGAGCAGAGGGGTTAGAGGTGTGACTGTGCCATTGCTGTTTTTCTGGTTCCTAAGAAAAAAAGAGCATTACCCTAAGGCACTTTTTCTCTAACAATACCAAGATGTCTGTTGTGATTCATTGAGGAGTAACTGCTTTGGGATGTTTCAAAACTGGTTTTTAAGTGAAGAATGCAAAATTGTTCTTTCCAGAGATGCAATGAATCTAGCTGACACTTTAATATGTTTGTTAAAAGGCACATGAGGCAGATGAAGCAGTAATAAATATCCATGCAGAGAAAGATCATGCATATCTGTGGGATACTATCCAGTTAAAAGCATCTTTGAAAAATAAGTAAAGATTCATTGGTTTCTCCAAAGCTTTACTTCTGATTTATTACTGAGACATTTTTGAAAATTACTATATTTGATAAAGTGGCACAAACTGAAGGGAAATACATACAAACCAATTTTATTTCTAACTTTGATCTCCAAATGTCCAGAATACTGCTTGAAGAAACATTTTGTTCTCTCTGCCTTCCAGCAAAGTGTAATCTCTTTTAGGTTTGAGGTGTTTTGACCCAGCGCTGGTGCTTCCTCAACGCCCCTCTCCTCAAACAAATGAATTACTTTACCTTATGCATAAAAAACAGTAAAAAGAGCAGAGGTTCAGTGTATTTTTATAAGGCACTGTGCCTACAAAACCCTAGGAATCACAATAATTGCAGCAAGGGAAAATGGTGTGAAGTGTAGTGGTATAAAATCAGAAGAGATATGGGACCATAAACCAGGGGATGCTTGGTGGGAGCAAGGCAGGCGAAGGGCCTGGATGACTATAAGCAAAATAAAATGGAGCACTTGGGGGCTGCACTTTTGAAAGAGACAAGGTGTTAACAGGGGAGGTGTATAATAGCATGAGAAAGAATCATATTTGTATCTGGAGTGACAGCAGAAGTGAATCCACTGATGGGAAAAAAAAATCCCAAGTTTCAGCTCTTGCTTGTCTGAGGTCTGGGAACCACAGACTAGAGGTCAGACAGTGGCTGCAGCACCATGCCCAGATACCAACATTAGCCCCAGAAGGGAACTTTGGGACGATTAGGGTGGATTTGTAGGTGGTAGAAAACAAAGAGAGGTCTTTCAAGAGAGGAATATAAACCCGAAACTATACTGATAGGGCTTGCAATAGTCCAGGAAGAAGGTGAAGCAGGTGCAGATGCACAACTGGAAACAGACAGAAGTGGTTTATTAGGAGGTAGATTGATGGGAATCTTTTGATTCCAAATCAATTGATGAATTGATGCAAAATGCAGCAACTAGCAGGGTAAAGACCATTTTCCAGTTGAGGGTGACTCCAGAAGGGTAGGCTTTTTTGCAAGATGTGTGAGGAAATTATTTAAAAAGGTAATGAATAAGGATGTGACAGTGGGGATGTAGCATTCCTGTAATTGCCAAATGTACTGCTCCTTTCTGGGTGCTGAACTCAGGGAAATGAACCCATCCCAGCTCATAGTGAGGGAAAGGGAATAGACTTATCAGAATGAAATTTCAAATTGGCTAGTGTCAGCAAGTGGTAATGAAAAGTGGAGGTGATAATAGATATCATGATAAGCAATCTGTACAGGTAGAAGGAGATAAAAAAAAGACAGTAGGACAGAGACTAAATTTTCTGATTTACTTCAGCCACTTTGTACCATGCTAATGCAAATGAAAAGGAGAATCAAGCCTTCACTTGAAGGCTTGAAGCAGTCATTTCCAGACCCCACAAATATTTCCTGAGGGACAAAAGGAGATCTGAGTATGGCAGTAGAGCCATCAGTAGGGACTTCAGAGTAATTGGAAACCAAACATATTACTGTACAAATGAAGACAAATGGTGCACTCCTGTCTGGAGCATTACATAGTGCCAGGAACACGTGGTTGCTGGTGGAAATGCCCTTTGACCTGCCTGAGAGAAGTCTTGCAGTGAAATTCTTGCACCCAGAATAGGATATGTTGGAATGTGGTATTACATCAGGAGGCCAGAAGGATGTAAGAAGATTTCCCCTGTTGTCCTGCAGGTGCAGGATAGTTCAGCTGGGATGCAGTGGTAACTTGAATGCACTGGTAGGGTGGCTTGCTTGGAGGGTTTCTATTTTACCTCCTGCTGCTCTGATGAATTTGACAGCATCCAAAAATAGGTAAAGGCAGGTGCACTGATCCCTCATGCCTTGACATATGCAAGACAAGGCACACAGGCAAACTGCAGTGTGATCCACTAAAGGTCAACATGCTCTGCAGATGAAGCTGATGTTCCAGATGCAGCTCCTCTATCAGCCAGTGGCACCTGCTTCCACAGCACAAGACCTACCAGTGCCAGACATCTTTGGTAGTATTCATTGAGTTTACTCATTCAGTTAAGATTTCCATCCTCTGCTAGTTGAACCATTTTGCTCACCTTTTTCAATTCCATTCCATCTCTCACCTTGAAGACTGCAAGCAGCCAAACCAAAAACCTTCCCCAACACTGAAACAAGTGAGTATAACATATGTTTGAGCTGCAGCTGACAGGCCTAGGTCCACACTGCAGCTGTAACTGCAGCAAGGAGGTGCCAGTACTTTACAAAGTTGATACCCACTGCAAAATGGGGAGATCTGGTGATGTGTTCTGCTTCTTGGACCCTGATTTTTATTCTGCATTCACATGGCCTTTTGTAGCAACATGCACACATGCCAGGTGTCATGGCAATTTCAAAATCAGATTTTCCTCTCAATTAAAAAGGATATGTACACTACCTTAAGTGAGTGAAAGTTGACAGGAATTCAAAGATATGGTCACTCATTGCTGAGGATTCCCCTTAAACATTTCTCTTGGTGAGCCAGGCTGCAGTGGCTGTTATCCAGGTAAGCAGCACTCCAGATGGATTACCTCTGCACTCACCAGAAGTGCAGTTGGATTAGGGAAGCTGTCTGCACACCTGCTCATTTCACTAACCAGCTCCTGGAATTAAAGAACCTGGACATGTTCTAAAATGTTTATCCTCACCATTAGGTGCCAACCTGTGTTTCCAAGTGGAGGGCAGTGTGACCTGCAGTCCCCAGTGTGGAGGTCAGCAGAGGTGTGCACAGCAGGAAAGATTCATCTGGCACAATCACTGGCATTCAAAAGCAACAAGCACAGACTCATGGTCAAGTATGGCATTTGAGATATTTAACATCCCTTTTCACAAGATGGATGAATAACCTTCTTGTGAGTAATTAACTGAAAGATGTTTTACTTAAGACAAACAGGCCAGCCCTACTTGTGACTCTCTTCTGTAGTTTTCCCTTCCTTCCACAGTGTTTCTAAAAATGTCTCGATTACAGAAAATCTATGGTTCTCCTTTAACAGAAACTGCATCTCTAACACAGATGGTACTTCTGGTTATGGGATTGGTTTTTTCTCCCACAAAGCCTTCTTTCCCTCTGCTTCCCCGTTTTTTTGTATCAGATTTTCAGCTTTCTCTCTTTCTGAAGGACATATCTTTCTTCCTCCAAAAGGAAGATGTATCAGGGTCTCTAACTTATCTTTTGCTCTTCCACACATTCTCTTCATCCACTTTTGCTGCTCTCTTTCTCTTTCTGATTCCCATTTCTTTGTGAAATCAGGGTCCAACCTGATTTCAACTCTCTTTCAAACCAGCAAACAGACTCCTGGTATTGATTTCTTACTGTCTTATCTCTTCTCCTTCATGATTTTTCCTCTGTTGCCATCTCCCTTCATTAGACACTAAGAGGAGGTTTGGAAATATGGGGAAGACCATTACATCCATTTTAAAGTGCAAAATAGTGCCTGTATATTCATAGTGAGGAGAACCACTGCAGAGTATGAGATAATCACAGTGCTGGGAGCAAAGAGATGTGAAAAAAGTCATTAGCTACATTGATTACTTTGTGATATTAGTAATAAAATTGGATATTAAAATTTGGAAGACAATGTGCAGACTTACTTTCAGAATGCATGGATTAATCCACTTACATCCAGACATGGTGTATCTGGCAGTCAATGACAAATGTGAACATTAACTGTGTTCAGCAGGAATATTTGGATCAAGCAGGCAGAGATCAAGAGTTATTGGCATCCTCTCAGAACTACCTCCCTGACTGGTAAGAAGCCCATACAGATCTGGGAAAGGATTTTCTCCAGACTGACATTAGCAAAGTCAGATTGAGCCAGAATGGGGAGAGATCACAAAAGATCTTTGCTCATGAAAAAAGTATGCAGAAAGTTAGTTAGGGAAAGGGCAAAGATGGAATCTGCAAGGAAGTGCATGTGCTTCTTGAACTGGGATGAGGTTTCATGAATAGTGCAGAGGAGATGGAATATGAGTCCACAGTTCATCACATGTCCTATTGAAATCCCATAAGTTTATGGCATTTTTTCTGGACCAAAAATCAGTCTGGTTTGCCACTAATACAATAGTAAAAGCATATAGTCTTGAAACCAAATAGAAAATTTGAATAAATTTTTCAATGAAAGGAAAGTTAATGGCCATATGACACAGCAGTAGGGTTACTTGGTGGATTTATGGCTATTTTTGATAGCCTTAGTTAGAAAAAGAAAGATATCATATAAATGGCAGAAAAATACCGCAAATGTTTGTCAAAGGACAAAACCATGGTACTTTTAGACACAAAATTACTTTGCCAGCTGCATTTGGCATTAAATATGGCACTATTATTTGGACATCATCATATTATGGTTCTTTCACAAATGAACATAGGAATAATTCCAATCCAAGCTTCCCTCTGGAAACCCGAGGCTTTACCTTATCTTAATGCTGACTTTAAACTGATTTTAAACAAATGGAACTTAAAGACAGGAGGAACATAAATTTTTACAAAGCCAATTAATAAAATAGTAATAGTCAAACTTCTACCTAAATGGGTTGCAGTTCAAGTCTAGTTTGAATCTTCTGATGCTGAGAGTGAGCAGTCTCCTTGTGTCTCTTCTCATGCAGCTCTTGTGTACTCACGATGACAGCAGTGACTTTCTGACCCTCTGGGGCTCCAGACCAGCAGATGCAGAGATGTGAGTAACAACAATCATGGATTTTGCCACATCTGCCAAGTGGTTTGCTTTGTCAGTGCTCTGCCATGGGCTCTGTGCATGCAACCAACACTGTAAAATAGTGGTGTGTGCTGGACATCTTCCTAAGAAGTGGAAGCCATCAAAACAGCACTAAGTGGCACTGATGGATATTCAGGTTTTAGACTACTGTTTCTCAGCCTATTAAATAAAAGATCAACAAAACTGAAAAGAATCCACAAACCATCCTGTGGTGTTGCTAATTTTAATTATTTGCAGTCAATTAAAAACTACTTGCCTTTTGAATGCCCACTCACGGCTTTTCTTCTCTGCCATTCTGTTTCCTTCCTTTCAGGTACACCAATTTTGCTGTGGAGGAGTGGTCTTGTAAGTCCATGTTGTGTTTTTACAAGCAGATAAAGAAAAGTACACTATGCTGCAAAGAAAGTTGTTCTTGGGCTGATGGTTTCAATGACCTCTGCAATTGCATGGGAGTATCCTAAGCTCTACTTCAGAGAGACAATGAAAGAGTTGAGATTCAGGTTTTCACTTATGATCTGAAGTTACCAGTCAAAACCCCAAAATGAAGAAATAAGCCTTGGAGGCCATGGGAATTTTAAAAGAAGAGTGGTTGGCTTTTTTTTTATTTATTATTTGGACATACATACTCTATGTGAAGCCACCAGCTTTCCCTGGACTTCTGAAATGATTCTGAAAGGATCTTTTGCTGCTATAGAAATTCCTGTCATTGCCTCATCTTTCACTTCAGTATCAAACTCCTGTTTTCACCAGAAACCTGCCACTTACCACCAGGTTTCAGATACCCAGCATTACAGGCAACCATGCACCCGAAAGTCCTGGGTGAGCACTGTGTGTGGAAGCCATCCTTGAGCTGTCCTGGCTGTGAGCAGCTCTCACTGGCAGCTCCTCTCACAGAAAGTGGGCATTTGAGGCAGAAAGGGGCTTTTTCCCCAGATCCACAGTCAATACATGTGTGAGGGTTTGCAATTATTGTTTTACAGCTAAACTGGTTCCATCTCCCATTAAAATCCATGGCATGCAAAAGGAGTTGCAAGAATCATTGTGTTCTTAGAATATAATAAATAAGTTGTTGGCTGTCATTCTTCTGTTTCTTCTGAGGTTGTGCACTATCTGCACTATTTAACAAGTATTGTATAGCAATTCAATATCTGCATAGTATATTTCTGTATGTGCACAATATGCTCTCTTTTATTTCTGTATTTGTAAAGAAGCAGAAATCACAATAGTACTTAACCCATCTCTCTCTTTGCTCCTACCAACCACTTCCATATTTTTCACCATTTTTGTTTTATTTTGTGCAACAGCTTGAGCCATCTAGTTGCCTCTATTTTTCTTGGGCTGTTGATGCCACAGGTCCTGTCATGGCTGTGATGGATGTAAGCTATCTGTAGGCAAAGTGCAAGCATTGATTTGTGTGCAGATGAATGAGCTGTGCAGGGGGGTGTTTGTTGGCAGTGTGTCTGTACACAGTGGAGAGACTTTCCTTGGCAGCTTTCGTAGTGCACAGCAGTGCAGAACCTACCCAGGGAAAGCTGCAGGGCGGACCTCGTGGTAGCCTTCCGCCCCATGGTCAGTGGGAGCAATACTGCTTCCTCTTTTCTTATCTCTGCCTCTTCATCTGACCCCCATTTAGGTGAAAACTGCTAACCAATCTGCTACATTTCGTCAAGGTCCCAACATACAAAGTCCAAATACAAGGTCAAGTCACCCAAGGTCTCCTTCTCTTTCTGCACATACTCCTACTCAGGCTTTTCATCTCTCATATGTTGAAATGGCAGGGGCTTTATGTAGGTTTTAACTTGCCAAACTCTTCTACATCAGTTTCAGACTGACCTAGCCAATGCCTAATAAATCTTCAGCAGCCAAAGATGCAACTGTGCCCTTCAAGGATGACCTCTTCACAGTGAAGATCTTGTGGAGATGCATTTGCATTGTAGGTATTTGTTAAGGACCATCAGATCCAGCACACTCCAACAACCCATAATAAGTCCTTTGGGCAATGTCTCCCTTGGTTTACACAGCACTACAGAGCAAAATTCTTCTGTTGAGAGTCTTAATGGGTTCTGGAACAGGGCAACTGCTTAATCATCCTCCTGTGAGGGGCTCAGGACAGGCAGATTCTCACGGGCGGGGCTGCCTGGGCTGCTCTGATCACTGCCCTTGGTGGGCCAGCACACATGCAGAGCTGCAGCCATTCCTCCCTGTGCCCCCATGTGCTTCACTCCCCAGCTGAGGGGACCAGGACAGAGATTTCAGTCCATACCAGCATTTCCCAGTCAGTGATCCATGAACAGCAAGGCCACCCAAAGAAACCAGTCTCATTTGCTGTGTTTGCAACCAAGGATTTGACGACCTGGGTTTTTGAGTTAACACAACAGCCACTGTTGGGCTGTTGTTAACACAATGCTCTACTGTTGGGTAGTTACTTTACATGTATGGTGTTGGCAAATATAGACCCATGTATTTGGCTACAATGCAGAACAATAAGGAATCAGGCAGAGAGCTCATTTTTCTCTCTTGACCTTTTGTACTTATTTCTACTGACCCATCTTCCTCTGTTTGCCAGTAGTCATTCTTTGTCTTCTAACCATATTTGATCACTTTTTTTTCAGTACAATTTTCTGTTTGATTTCCTTTTACAAAAACATGTGTACCCTGACATCGTCGATAACTACCACAATTCCAGCTGTCTGAACACTGATTTTTCTGTCTCTGAACTTGTGAACCATATTAAAAATTCAGGATTTATTGCAGTTGTTTCAAGAACTCCTGACAGACAGATGACAATGATTTCAGAAGAAATAACTCCTCTGTAGTCAGCCTGTCCTGTATTCCCCTTGGCACACCCTAAGCTTGAGAATATTAAAAGCAAAAGAAAAATGGCTCACAGTTAAAGCAGATTAATGAGACTGCAGGCATTTTTTTCAAAGCATGGAAACTACATGCAATTGAATACCAGTACCTTCTCATTAGCACTAAGCAAATATATTTTGAGATTATTCCTCTTGGAGAAGCTATGTGAATTACTCCTGTAACACCACAAATAGCTTCCTAAATACTAAATCACTTTAGATTGCCTCTGAAGAGTATGGCAGAGGTGTGTGCCTGTATCGAAGGATGAACTCAGCATGTGACTGTTTTATTGCAGAAAGCTCAGCTGGGGAAGGTGACTGACACTTCACCAAGTGACTTCATGTACATGTCCTTCAGCAGGTAAGGGAGGACCATCTTCTCTCCTTGGTTGGCCTGCTCCTATGGGACTGCCTCCCCCAGTCTCACAGAGACAATCGAGATTGCATCTCAGGGTGGAAGGAGAAGCATCCCATTCCTGAGCTGCTTCCCCTATTTCCCCTGTTTCCAGATGATCAGTGAGAAGGTATAAGAGCTCGAGTCCAACTAGGGCACTGAAAAAGCCCATCTAAGTACTCAGGAGATGTGTTCAGGAGATTCTGGATACCAGCTTGAGGTCTTGGTCTGGTTCTTTGAGAGATCCACCTGCAAGAACTCTGAGCACGAGCCTCTTATGTCGAGTCAGGCAATAATGTATCAAACGTGCCACTGTGCACATCCTTGCCCTGCCTTGTGGTAATTTGCTGAAATTACAGCTTTTCTCAGGGAATGATCACACATTTTTAGGGCAATTCAAAATGAATAGCTCTGTGCCTTCTCTCAAAGTGATGACTAAGGAATGAGCTCTTTTCTTTAAGTATTTTCTCCTGATGAGTCTAAATTAGTCCTCTCTGAGCCCTGTGTGGCTGCTGCAGGACTGACAGAGCTGGCTCCAAGATTGGATCAAGATTGATTTGGTTGAGAGGAGAAGGAAGGAGAAGTGAACTGCACAATTACGTTGCATTGTGTGATACCTTACCTGAGGTCTATTAATGTGTGTCCCCTGAACTGCACAGTCTCCTCCAACTCTGTGAGTTCAGAGTTAATGTGGACATTTCTGTTCCATATAATCACCTCAGTGACTGCAGCAGAGGCATTTCCTAGGTCTGACTGTGCCAATGAGATGATATTCAAATACAAGGTTAGGTGGGGTCTCTGTGGTACAGGAATTGCCAAGGGAACACTCTTCAGTTTTGCCAACAAAAAAATTGGAGTTTACTGAAATGAAATTTGAAAATGTCACAAATAACCATTTTGATCAGAAAAGTCATCATCAATCAAAGCTATGTCTAATTTCTGCATGTGGTTTGTATTAAGTGCTTGAGAAATGATTGCTTTTTGGCTGGAAATTAATTCAAGGCATGTGATAGATTTGAAATGTTGATTAAGGTAAAGGTAGCAGGTGCCTCTTTGCCCTTGTTGTCTTAAAACTGCTCTCTTAACTGCAATGGTTCAGGCTTCCTACAGTCTGAATTAACACTGTCTTCCCCCACAGAGGCAGGATTTTCAGAAAAAGCAGTGTGGAGAGCAGAAGCCATCATGTTTTGTTCGTGGTGGGGGTGCACACAGGCTCTTGTGGCAGAGGGGAGTATGGGCAGTACAGCAGATCTGGGGCTCTATTTTTATACAAAGAAAAATGGGTGTTTTAACTCTCCTTCACTGTGCCCTGTTCTGCTCCTTGTTCGTTATTGTAACTGCTGACAGGTAATGGAGAATAACAACACTTAGTTTGAATCTTCACTTTTTGGTATCCTTCAGTGCTATCAGTAAACCTCTTTTGTCTGATGATTACATCTGCAGGTGCCTAAACAGTTTCCATTTCCATTTACCTTTAATGGGTATCTTGTCTGACAGGGGTCCCAGTGGCTGTGAATGGCATAGTTGAGCTTTTCATGTTAAAAAGGCTCAAAGACAGAAAAAAAAAAAAAAAAGCCAACAGCAGGGACACAGGTCTAGGGCAGGACAAAGGTTACACCAGCAACTGTGTGAGGCTGAGCTGTAAGGAGACATAAGAGGAGAAAGTCAGTCCTTGGACACAACAATCATTGAGGAGTCAAATAAGGCACATATCAGAGACATTTGCTGAATGTGACTGCCATCCTGGGATTCACCTCATCTTGCACTTTTAAATCCATCTCCCAGAGTTAAGCTTTGGTATTATTGTCAGACTGATCAACAGATATGTGGGCATTGTACTACCAGGCCCTCTTTGTGCTGCCTATGAAATAACAGCAGGTTGTGTTCCATCCTAAGAGGGGAGGATTTTGAATTGGTTTGACTTTTCAGGGCTGGATTATTGCAATTCTTTGTTTGCAGGAGTTACCAACCGTGTTATCTCTCAACTGCAGATGATACAGGATGCAGCAGCTCAGAGTCTTTTGGGCACTCAGTTGTTTCAATATAGTATTCCCTTTTTAAAATCTCTCTGCTGGCTTCTGGTGAAATTTTGTGTCAAGATCAAAGTCCTGCAACTAGTACGGGCTAGGTTGGATGTTACACTGGTTCCCTTTGCTGGTAGCATGTTCCTCGTTGCTCAGCAAGATCATAATTATTATTGTAAAGGCACGTGGAAGGAGAGAGCATCTGCTCCATGAAGGATGTTTTGCCACCAAGGGCCTTCCTAATGCAAAAGGGAAAAGAAAAAGGAGAAAAACACAAGCTAGAAGGCACAAGGATGCAAATCTAAACAACTGATGAGGTATATCATAATCTTAACAACATATGAGGCAGTGATGGGAGTCAGTCACACTGACTGATAAGGATATTGGCTATAATAGGGTTAATTTTGTTAAGATTATCTGATCCAGGACCTTGTCAAAGGGATGCTAAGGACAAGAGAAAAGCCATAAACCAAACAGAGACTCAAACCTGGCAGAAAACTGCAATGGTAAAAAAGACAAGAAACTAACCTTGATGTGAGCAGCCAGCAAGAAAGCCTGCTTAGAAAGGAAAAACTGCTAAGGGAAAACTAACATTAGAAATTTTCTGCTGAAAAAATACTGACAGAAAAGGCCTGCCAGCCCGGAGCTACCAGTCTGGCAACCAGAAACAGCCTTGATAAGACCTGCTGGCCTCTTGGAAGTGCAGCCAGAGTACCTTCAAACTGGAGACAGGGGAAGGAGCCATCCCTCCAGTCACTTCAGTCCCTCACAGTCTCTCCTCCCACCCATGCAAGGCACTTATGCTCCATGTATGTCACATCCATTTCTCATGTTTGGCACTGAGCTGACATCTAAAACTGCAACAGTTCAAGTACTGTGGGGGTATTCATCCATCACTATCCCAAAACCTCAGGATGTCTCCTCTTTTGTAACTTTCTGATTTTCCTTCTCTTTTTATGTTTTGTACTCTTCTGCCACTTCAATGATAGCAAAAGTTATAAATATGTAACTTTGAAAGACACATTTAGAAGTGAAAGGTCAAAATTACTCTCCTGTCTTCCCCATCATTATCAGCTATTTATTCAGCGTTTACAGCCTGCTGCCTGGTTTTGCCACAGCTCCTTCATTTGTGTCCCTGGTACTCAATGTTTGCTAGTAATGACACAGGCCTGTGACATTTAACTGCTGAAATCAGCCCAAGTTGAATGCATTCAGCCAAGAGCAGCAGAGGCTGAGACCCCATGGAAAGCTCAGAATGAAGTGCTCAGAGCAGTTGTTCAGATTTTGCCATGTGTGAAATATATCTTTACCAAAGAGACTTCCATTGCCCTCCCCAAATCCTACCAAAGCACCTGCAAATATTGAAGCAAATGGCAGGTGACCTCTGCACTCTGCAGAAATGATCCTCCCTCGCCTTCAGTACCACATAACTGATGACATGGAAGCTGAGCCTTTTCTTTCTAGGCTACATTATTTTTTTCAAAATTACTTCCTTCTCTTTGTGGGGGCAAGTATGAAAGTAATTTTGCACATTTGCAATTATTCTAAGCAACATGGGGCTAATGCTCCTAAAAGTGCCATGGTCTGAAAGCTTGAGTTATTATTATCAGAGAAACAGCAGGAAAAGGTACACTGGGACTGTGTCTTAACACATGAGCACAGTGTCTTGCTGATGAACGGGCTATTTAATTCTGAGAAAGATGTTGCCCTTTCTTGTACTCAGTTCTTCAGATTACTATAGAAACACAACTTATCTTTTCAGAGGCCTGATCTGAGAGAAGAAAGAGAGAAGGGCAAAGACATTGACGTATGGGAAGGAAGAAATAGCTGACTGCTGTGTAGTGCCTTAAAAACTGGTCTACATATTTATTGTTTCAAAGTTATCTTAAGATGGTTCTTAATGCCTAGTAAGTTATTATCTCCCACTCACAGAGAAATAGTCACTGACTTCTTTGCTGCAGTTGTCTGAAATAGATTGACCATGGATGATTATTTATTGTATTTCAAAGCTATTTGGCTTTATATCCTCAGCCAGCACAGAAACCAGTATTCTACATTTGAATGTGTATTGCTTGTAAAAGAGATAGTAAGATTACATGCAGAAAGGTGCAAAATTGTGTAAACAGCCTGAGACAGAAGAATAGCTTATATTCTCAAATGGACTAAAACCAAAACAAACCAGTAGTGGCATTGCCTTTTTTGGTGTGTGTTTGTTTTAAAACTGCCTGCTAAAACATAGAAATTTTGTGTTGTGTTCCTAAATCTAATGGAAAGGAAAATTCAGCCCTGCACTGTGGAGTGGAGCTGGCACTCTTACCCCCATCCCTGCATCTCTCTCACAAAACCATTCAGCCTCTCCAGACCCACTGTCAATCCCACTCAGTTCTTTCCAGAAACCACCTCCCAATTTATGTTGCCAAAGAAGTGAACTTAATTCTCTTTGAATTATACAGCATGGACCAGGGCTGGATGCCTTGCAAGAAGATTGATTTTTTTTCCAATATAGGGTTTTGCAAAACTAAATCCAAAGCCAGTAAACTTCTATGGGTCAGTTCTAGAGGAGGCAAGACTAGGCCATATCCTCTCCATACTCTGGATTTTCTGTCTCTTTGCCCTTGCACTCTCAACTCTTTTAAATTAATTTGTGTTATTTCAAATAAATATCTTACTCTAAGGTATTTGACCCACTTGCCAGATATCCTCTTTCTGTTCTCTGCTGTTGTTTTACCATCTCTTCCTTCTTCCATTAGAATGTAAGGAGGAATTAAAAATAAACACTTTGAATTGTTTTCATCTAACATTTAGTTGCATATTTATGCTTTTGCTAGATACAGTGACTTGCTCAGAAATTAGTGGTCTCCTTTGCATTTAGGGGAATTGTAGTGTACCCCATTATCATGTATGCCTTGGAGATACTTTGCCAAACAAATTTAGATGCCATAATTACAAACACAAACTGTTACCCAATTCAGCCACCATTATAACTTTATTTATTATTCTTTATTTTATTCTCACTTTATGGAAGCGCATGCCATTATCTCTGCATGTAAGGGCGGTAGGCAATCCAGAGCTGACACCCTCAGAGCAGTAACTGTCCTTAGTCAGGTACAGAAATCAGAATCAAGAGCAGAGAGCAATGAGAAGCCAGGGTGCCCTCCAAGCTAAACTTGTATCTATTTCCTAGGTCTCCCTAAAACTGGAATTCATAACATAACAATGTTACCCATACTGACTTAGGTACAGCAGCACCATCATCTTCTTGCTGAGACTGTTTTCAGTATCATCGGGGAAATAATGATTCTGGCAGGGTAGGCACTCACACAACCAGAATATGCATCAATAATAGGTTTCTAGTGATAAAACTTCATCTGTTTAAAAAAAATATATATCACACTGGTGTAGTCCTAAGTCTCTCTGATGTAATTGGTTTGGGACCTGAAAGGAAGGAAAGACAAACCATATTCTAAATATATTCTGACAAGAAAGGTTTCTAATCATTCAGGAGAAGAGATAGGCATCACCATCTTAGATTATGCAATACATAGCAACAACAACAAAACAGGGAAGAGAAATCATTTCCCTAGGAAAGGCACCTGAACATCTTTTCATTGTTTAGCATGAACTACTGCATTTCCAGATTCTTCTGGTAAATAATGATAATGAGTTCCCTGGACTACTTGTACCCTATTACCCTGACAAGAGTTGGGTTTTAATGTGGCATATAAATGAATAATTTCCATAGGATCACCCTAAGGAAAATCACAGTTCAACTGCAAATGTTATTATAAAATTCTGGATGCAAAAATTTCTGTTCCTTAAAATGTAAAATGACCATGCAGATAATGAGAGAAGATCTGGAAGCACAGACACCTCTTTGTGTGCTCTTGTTCAGGCAGATGTAAACATATTCTGGAGCCTGGAGCCAGCCCTGTGCAGTGCCAGCATGGCAGTGATCCAGGGCAGGTGCAACTCTCATGTCAGGATGTGTGTGGGGGTGAGCCTTATCTGACCTGTAGCTGTGCAGCTTCTTCTTGGACACAGATCAGCCTGACCCCTATGTACATGGTAAAGTTACTGAGAGGCAGACGAGGAGCAGGAGCAGAGACAGATTTCCTGACCTGTGATCCACATTCCAACTGATAAATCACACTGTCTCTTCTATGAGGACTTTGGTTACGCTGTGAAAAAAAAAAAAATTACCTGGGTTTTATTGTAATGGTTATGGAAGGACAGTTTGCTTTAAACCTGGGGTATATATTCTATTGGGAGGCAACAGAACATTGAGTATGGAGAAATGTGTTATTATTTAAATCATGCCAAGACAATTGGACTCAGACAGTAAGAAGAGTTTTGAGAAGAAAATCAAGTTAAAAATTATAACAATTCCCCATCAGAGCAGGTGAGGAGAGATATTATTTCTTACTTACAGCGACAAATCTTGTATGCAGAGGTAACCTCTCCATTTGACTGCCTCATGCAGCTGGAAACAGAGACCAGCGCCTTCAGGCAAAAGCCTTTTGGGTGGAATGAAAAACACACCCCTTTTACCCAATTTTCTGCTGGTTTAATAGGATTTTGCCATACTGTCAAAGGCCCACCTTCCTTATATTCTTAAATCATCACATACCTATCACATACCATGACCCCTATTTAAACAATCCTTTTCTTGAATATTTTTCATCAAAGTCTATTGAATGCTGGTGAGGCCTTCTTAAGCCCCAGACAATGGAGTCTCAACTTCTCAGCAGTCTCAGAAACAAGCAGATTCATTCAGTAGCAGGTCTTTGCAGTGAAGAAAGACTGAACAGCATTTTTTCTTCTACAGACAAAAAAACCCAATGAATGTTATATCTTAATATTCCAGTCTGGATTACAGGGAAATTTTCATATTTCATACTCTGGTCTGCCAGCAAAAAAAAAGAAAGAAAAGGTGTAAAGAGTTTGTCTTCTTTGACATCAGGTATTTGAAGATGATTGTCCCTTTCCAACTGCTGATTGTGCCCTGTGAGTGTGAACCAAAGCTCTGTATGAATCAGACCTACTAAGAGCCATGCAAACCAGGGTGTGAGGACATATACTGGACAGACAATTCAGTAAAGTGAAAAAAAAAAAAGGGGAAATGCTGAGTTTCTTGCATGTCCTTCAGTGGAAAATTCAGGTGAGGCTCAAAACATCCAATTCCAGAGTTTCTGGACCAACAGCTGCAGGTTAAAATGCTATTGCATTGGTGCACAAACGAACTAGTTTGCTGCAGCCCAAGTCCCAGCTGGCTGTACAGCTCTAATGCTGCTAGGATGACCTTTTTAAAGTCTTCATGTATCTCTTGAAGATTTCACCAGTCAACATGCCTTTCTGATATGGGGAAATCTGGAAATCCCCTTGCAGGTAGGATTGCAGTTACTTCCCTGGCAAAAAAAAATCTCCAAAACTCATTTATATAAAAAATAAGACAATGATCATAGAAATGTTCAAAATGTTTCATGGATAAATAGTAAATAATGAATACCTCCTGAAGCTGCAACAGGTATTACAGCTTTGAACTACCACATGTGCAGCAGCAGTGATCAAAAGCCTCCTCCATTAATAATGTCAAATGGACTGCTCTTCTACAGGTTTAAGAACAATGGACTACTGTGCATCCTTTGTTTTTAAAATTAAATTTGGAGAAACTTTATTAGGGTTTTTTCATATTTAGCTGAAAACAGACTGAAATAAAAGTGAGATGATCTTTATTGATAGAGGAATCAAAATATCAAGAGTTAAGAGAATGCAAAGGCAGACTCAGGTAAATGCTAATTTATGTGCTCAGCCAAATTTTATTCACGGATAGTATAGAAATAAGAAGTAATAAAAAAAGCTTACAGGCAAAAAACATTCTGCTACCTTCCCTGCTATTAGTGGGGAATGTAACTTTCTTAAAGGTTGTTTGATATTTTCTGAAGGTTTCTTCAGATTTTTCAGACTTTCTAAAAAGCTCAGTGTGTTGAGGCCCCTCCAGCAGTGTTTCATGATGTAATGATGTTGAAACACAAAGCTTGTGGCACGGATTCTGTAAATTTAAGTACAGAGACTGGATTAAGGAGGACTTGAAATAACCATTAAAATGTACTTAGTATACTCATCTGTTTCAGTCTCTGTTCATGCTGCCTGTGATGCTAACAATATATTCAAAAGACCAGGTTACTGCTGATCTGTGGCTGTTGCAGAGATCAGTGAATTACACACTGCTGAGCATTGCAGGATTTTTTGTGAGGATTCTTTTTGCTAAGAATAGAGTGAAAAGTAGTCACGGTTGTTGTTACAGAGATGATCTGGATAAGATGGTCTCTGTAAAAAAAATGCTGAAGATATACCTTATCCCTGTGGTGACAAGAGAGCATATCTGCTGTCTGGTTCACTTGCTTTTTTGGTCACTCAGAGAAAGCCTCCCGCAATTGCAGAGACACGTGGGTGAGGACAGTTTCATTTTGGCTAAGTTGCCATAGGGATTCTGCAGCTGGAGCTGCAGGAGAGCAGGTTGTCACTTGCCATTAGCTTTGTTTTTATCCTGGGGGCCAGTGTGCATCTCAGATACTGCCTGGTTAACTCCTCTGCTGCCAATGTGGGAAGAACAGTACTTAGTTCCTGCCACTGCTGGAGCTTACGTGGTCATTTGTGTCTTATCAAAGATTCAAAGTAAGAAATGTTAAAGCTGCAATAAGCATTAGTCAATCAGTGTACTTGAAATTAGGACCCTGTTGCAGCCAGACCTATGGCATCCCATGGCCAGGACCCACTTTCATTTAAGGCCATGCAGTGCACTGGAATAACATGTTATCACAAAGAGACCGGGGATGATTAAAGTACTGTACTTGCTGTCCACATTATGAGAAATGCTAGTATCTCTTTACATTATTTTATTATATTAATAACAGCCCATTCTTAAGGTAGACTTGAAAAATGTTGCTTCTGGGTATGCTCCAAGGTATGTATCCTTCTCCTATGACTGGTGAGAAGTATGCCCACATAATCTGGGACATAGACTTACAAGCTGCTGAAAGAAACAGCTGCTGAAATTAAATGACAATGGTTGGGCTTGCCTTTTACTTTACTCAGTTTATTTTAATAGTGGCTGACACACAGTGCTTTGTGTGTTTCTCCGAGACAGGGATGGATGTACTGGACATAACATAGATAACATAGAAGAATTGCCTGTGTCACAGAGAAATCCAAAAGAAGAAGGATGAAATTGCAAGTATTTTGTCATCAAACTAATAATTCGTTAATTACTCTACTTGGATGGACTGTGAGCAGTCCAAGTCTATGTGGACAGACAAGTAAACCCAGAGAATGGCAAGGGATTTTGGCATGCAGTGCACTGTTCTGAATAATATAAACAGCACAATTTTCAGAGATCCTTTTTGTAGTAATGCTTGTGAAACAGTCCCCTCTTCTTCTGAGCCATGGTAAAAGGAGGTAAAGCAAATGGTAAAGCCCTGAGCAGCCTCCAGCCTCCAGCCAGGAGATGGAGAATCCAGTGCAGGCTTTTGGCTGAATGGAAAGAGAGAAGGTGGCACTGATATTAACTAATGATTTTAGTCTCTTGCAGACTACATACTGAAAACCTGAAGAGGACAGCCATTTTTCTTTAAAGACAGTTTTAACACTTAATGGAAACAGTAGCACAAGCTCTGGTGAATTCAATGATTCAGAAAGACAGTGTGAAGCAGCCCCTGTTTGTCTGCTCCAGAAGAGAGTGCCCCCCAACACATACCTCCCATTTCAATTCTAATGAAGACTTGAATTTGCAGGGGTGCTAGGCAGGAGTCCAAACTTAAGGCTCCTATTTCTTCCATCAGTAAGGGGCTGTAAAAGCTTCTTTCAGAACCCTCACCTTTGGAGGAATGGCTGATATTAGTTACAGCCTGAGGGTGATGCAGGAGAAATATGAACATTAGTCTTTCTCATGCTACACATACTTCCTGCTGGTTTCCTTCACACGAGGTTTAGCAACTGATACAGTACATTAGAAAATCAGATGGTCCCCCTTAGGGCTATCACAAGCAGTAATTAAATCAAACACACATCAGAGTCACACAGGGGATTTGACAACGCATTTGAAACTACTGTGCTTCAAATACAGGCTATTGCACATCAGTTCTGGCTGATCACTTTTTTTTTCCTGTAGAAGTTTGTTCCAGGCATTCTGTTGGCATTTAAGCATATGCTTTACATTAAGAAAGTGGAGTTCTGCTGCAGGAACACCAAGCAGATGAGGTCCTCTATGCACAGACAGGGACAGCCTCATGCTCTGAAGTCCTTGCCTTCATGGAGGATTTCAACCAGTCCCATAGCTGTTGGACAGACAACACAGCAGGGCTGTGTGCTCCTTTGCTAGCCTGTAGCCAGCAGTACTTGGATGCAGCCCTAGGAAAAGGAGAAAGGAACAAGGAGCTTTTTATGGCCCCTGAACAGGCTAAGCAGCATTCAAAGCAGAGGCAGACTTTTACCCTCTGTAGGAGGGTAGATCTTGGGTCAGGAGCAGGGCTCTGGTCATCCCTAAGTAGAGTGGCAAGTGACCTCCCCTCCTGTCTGGGTTTGTTAGTGGAGACTACAGCACAAACCATGAAATACTGAATAGTTGCCAAGTGAGCTATTGAGAACCTGACTGCAATGTAAATGATACAATAAAAACATTGGAGAGGTTCTTTCCTCACCCCACATAAATGCAACTCAAGTGAAATATTATAGTTTTAAAAACCAACTTGCAAATATCTTTCTGCTTCAATATAATGCTTTAGAAGTGAAACACAGCTTTGGGGTAACAGTGGGAGCTCCTGCTCCCAAACAAATTTAATACCAAAGCAATATATCTGAATTCTGTTTCACAGATACACTAGAAAGCCAAAGTGCTTTCTTGAATGAAAATCTAGTTATGTGATAAAATTCATCTTCACTTAGGAGAACACTCTAACAAAACTGAGCAAAGTTTCCTCACGTTTTCTGAGCTGGAGCTGTAGATACATGTTCCTTGTGTTAGTGGTTAGACAGGATGGCATCACTGTCCCACACGTCCTGGAAGTTATCACTTGTTCTGAAGGACACAGTGTGTGCTCATTTCCAAAAGGCTTTTAATCTCTGAAATAATTAAGGAAGACACAAAGCCCAAGCCAACAGTCTCCACCACAGGAGAATGGGAAGAGAGGTTACAGACATGAGGAAACTTTATTTTCCTGTTCTGTCACCAGTGGTTCTGCTGGCTCTGTATAATGTGTGCTGAAATGAAGCTTAGCTGGGGGTGATCACAGGGATGTTAGGATGCTCTTTAAACCTGTTTTGAATAATGCTATTTCCACTCTCCACCAGCAGCTTGTAGACACTGCCAAGCCCTGCACAGCCCTGAAGTAGGGGTCAGTAGCAGGAGACTTATGCTTACCCTAAACATGCAGACTCCCTAATTATTTCTGCCTGCTTCCCCATGGCTTACTCAATGCTTGTGGAGTTTCAGTACAGAACTACTAGTAAGACATGGACTCCACCTGGATCAGCTGCTGGCTACAAATTTCACTTCTACCTTGTGATCCATATTAATGACTATTTTGGCTAGCAGCAGCAGGCACAAAGCAGAATATCTTTTTCTTTTTAACCTTCTTGTATCTTCTGGGAATATGCAGCTATTTATAATCCTGACAGATGTTCCAAGTGGGCTTTCTTGCAGCATGTATTCATCCTCCATCAATAACTTTGCATGCAGAGTGTGGAATCATCACAGCAATTTGTACCAAGTTTCCTTATTTCTTGATTTATCTCTTGTTGTCATGGATTGAAATGTGTCCTTTTAAGCCAGTGCTGCTCATGCAGTGACTATGAAGGATAGAAGGCTCAGGAACCCCAATGCAGTAGCCCAGGGTGCCAAGACTCTAAACAGATTCTACAGCACCAGTCTGGCTCCACACAATGCTGCAACAAAAGTATAAACTTCCCTTTTCCCTAACAGCATCACATTCTCAGGAAGGGAGGCAGTGCCTCCTGGAGTGCTTTGTGAACGTGTGACAACCCATCAGGACTTACAGGTCTGCAGCACTGGGCATTTCTGCCATGCCTGCATTCAGGGATCACTGATGCCATTGGATTTTACCTGCTGGGGCAGTCTTGGTAACAATCACAATTTAAAAATTAACAACTTTGACATACGAGTTTCTTCATCAGGCTAAGCTGGAGCAGAGGTCAGCACTCTCTTTTGAGCCATAGCTGTATTTTAATCATGACACCTCCAACATCATTACTTGATTAATAAATAATTGATGTGGCTGTTATACTGTTTTGCCTTTGATCTTTTCAGAATGGAACATAATTCAAGACATGCAGTGTCTTGAGACATGTAAACAAATAAAACTGAGGTATCAGCGAATACATATTGACAGAAAGACAGGGTTTGGCAGAATCACCAGCTTTGCAGAGAAAACAATTACCGTAATATGGAAGTTTGAAACCATCGGTTGAAATGTCCTCAAATGAAAGCTCTTTTTAGTCATAGTTGAAAGAATTTTTCTTGATAGAGCATCAGCAGACACCTTTTTTCTTTTAAATCTTCTCATCTTCTCTGCTGAAAACAGATTTAGCTCCTACCTCTATTCTAGCTCAGCAATAACTCTCTCTTTTTAAGTCAGTCCTCTTTTGTACAAAAGTAAAAATCACAGCCTCTTTTTCTCACATCAGTCCTCTGAGTCATGCTGAGTTTAAAGGGTCTAATCCAGAGTTCTTAACCTGCCTGAATACTCTTTCTTGATTTCCTGTGGGCAACATCTCCATCCTCCTGGTCACATGTAACCCAACCACCATCTTGGATCTCTTTACTCTGAAATGTCTCATTCAGAGCAGGACTTTTGCATATATAACCCATCACCACACACCATATCCTCACTCTTTAACAGGAAATGTTGCCTGCATCTCTGGTCAGCTCATGGTGTCAACTAACATCATCCTTCCAATCAACACCATCTACAGTTAAAAAGGTTTCTATACATCTGAAATCCCAGCAGAACTCTCTCTTTCCAGTTCCTTCCTTAATATTGCCCTTTTTTATGATATATACCAAGGAAAAGAAGAAAAAAAGCAGTAATTAGGCTTCTGCTATACTGTGATTATGGTTTGCTCTGGTGATCAACCTGATTTGTCTCCAGTCTGAGCGTTTCCAGTTTTTTGAACTGCACCCTCACACATCAGAACAGAATATACAGGTAATAATTACGAAGCACATGATCATCCCTTGGAATGAAATAATATTATGCAAAGATCATAAGGAATGGTGGGGAAGAGTCTTAGTAGTTGGGCAAAGTCTGTTTTGCATTTAAGGAGTGCTGACAGAGTGAATCACCCACGCTTAAAACTTACCCATTTTGACACAGGGGAATGGGCCACCTTCACTTAACCCAAAAAGGGGACTATACTTGTCATTTATATATATTTGTCACCTATATGGGCCAATAAACAGCCTGTTGATTGTGAACTTCTCATACAAAGAGGCAAATTAAGGGGCCACCAATCGCTGGACCCACAGATGCGGATACCAAACAGAAGCCTGAAGGTGGAATATGATGCTCAGTACATGAAATACTGCATGTGGTTTCTACACTGATTTTTAAATACTCAATTTTGACTACTAAAAGAATAACAAGCAAAAATGCTGTTTATGTGTCACAAGCATGGGGCACGAGACCTGACTATGAGTCCGTACTAGAAGTAAAGAGCTGAAAAAACATTTCCAAGTGCAGAAGTTGTCGAAAGCAGCACATATTTTTCTGCAGATAAGAGCTGAGTATAGGTTGTGTAAGTTAAGTGCTAGAATGCTCTGAGAAAAACTACACTTGTTATAAATACTGACAAAGTAGCTGAAAGACATGAAGAAGAAAGAGGTCAGTCCTACATGGTCACTTACTGCTACCCAAAGGGTACTGTGAGAAAAAATGCCTTATCTACCAAGGTTTGTATTGCTTTTCTCTCCAAATAATGTATTATTTATTGTAGTTAAAAGAAACCACAACACACTGGTGATAAATGCAATGAAAGATCTGCCACCTGAAACTACCTTGCTTTTCTTTGCTTATCACTTACCAAACAGGCACTTTTTTATTGATATAGTGCATAGAAATGGGAGATTAATACATTATCACTGTTAGTCTTAGTGGTTAATTGCATTCATTTTACAAGTAAATTAATTCAGCTCAGTGCAAACAGCAAATAATTTTTTTTTGCTGTCACTAGCACTAATCAGTGATTAATTAGGATTATTAAAAATTGTTAGTGTGGAATTTTTTTTCCAATGCAGTTATCTAAATGCCAAATTTATTTTGCTGAGAGTTTGGCATAAGACTGAGAGTTAAATGGTCATGGAAAATCAGCTGAAGGAAAAGTTCAAGCTGAGAAGTAGATAGGATTTCTTACTAGCCTCAGTAAATAGTCTATTTGACTACAGTGAAATTTAACTGCTTTTTACTTTTATAGATTAAAAATGTGATATTAAAGCTTAGTCCACAAATATGATGACTCAGTTGCTGCATTCTGCTGCAGACTCAATATTTTGTTTATTTTCTTTTTAAGTATTAAATTAACTTTCAATCCTATATTGACAAAAAAATGTTGTGCTCTATCTTTCATGATTTATTGGAAGCCAGCAAAAAAAAAATCTCATGGAAACGATATTGCTGTGAGTATGAAACAACAATCAACTCAACCACTTTTAAAATAAAATCAACCCCACATAAAAGAAAACCATTTCACAATGAATGTATCAATAGTTACATGTCCAATTTAAGGAAAGCAAAACCCTCCCAACAGACTATGCTCCCTGGGAATGTGAATCCTGCATCACAAATCATGTACTGAGAGAAAAAAAAAAAATCACTTTAAAATTGCTAGGATGTCATGTCCTGTGCTGGAGACTCTGTAAATGGGGTAAAGCTGGAAGCCAAGGCTGTCAGGCTCTGCTCAGGGGACCCCAGCACATGAACAAAGATAAATGCAGTGTAAGTTACTTTTTGGACTATGGGGAATTTAATACAGATGAAAACAAGTTTTGTTTTATTTCAATTCACACTGGGATCTACAAACACTTGCCAGTTATGCAAATTAATTGAGTCCAAACTCACATGCCTAATTAATTCAGTTTATGTCCAGGCATTAAAGCAAGTAAACCAACAATTTCCAGGCAGAACTAACCTGAGCTAGAAATGGCATCACTTTGGCATGACTTTCATAATCTAAATATATAATGACAAGTACCAGGTTTTGGTTACATACCTTCAATGACATTCACCTTCCTTGGCCTTCTGATTTATAAAGAATATAAAACAACTTATCAAACCTCAGCAGTTTTGTATTCAAAACTGATACACTCCTGGTAAATGTTCTCTGTGAGTAGTACATACATTCCTGCAATCTTCTATGTACTTTCTTAGAGAAATGAGCATACTAGTTAATGCACTGATTTAACTAAGGATGTTGGTGGTAGAACATCATTTTCCCAGAAAAATAATTTGAAAAACAAACATGCCTAGAATTAATGGAAATGTAACTAAAAATTAAGATATCTCCAGTATGAATTGACTTTCTTTATTGGCAGCTTGAGAAAAGGTATTTATTTTCTCTCCTTCACCTTTAACAGATTGCTTCCCTTGAGGCCTAAATTCTAAGTAAACTGTTATGATACTGTGCAATAGATTTATCTAAGCAACCAGCTGAAATTTAGCAGTAATTGCCTATGGTGATATTTTTGTCAGATCTCATTTGGAGATCTCAAACTCTAGATCGTTTATCATATATTTCTGTCTGCAAAATCCTCTGCATTAGATGTTATGGGAGTATTTAATCCATAGAATTACTGTTTTTCAAATTAATGAGTTATAAATGAGAGCTTAATTACTCCTAATTCCTTGAAAATCCACTGTTGCTGATTATAATCACTAACTATTAGATTGTTAAACATTCATCATTGTCTATCTTTAGCAAACTTAATGAGAAATTATGGATCAAATCTCAGTTTCTGATTCTGCTGCCAAGTGCTGGTGGAAGAGCACCCCTGCTGGCTGTGAGCAGTGCCAGGTTACCACTGGCATTACCCCTTGGCACTGACACAGGATGACTGGGAGTCAGCAAAAGATGTGAAGGGAATATACTGTGCTCCTGCCATTCACAGCCCACAGAACTGTCTCCAGGGACTGTTTCTCCTGATGTAACTCAAAGCCCTTTCATCCAAATCTGCTTTTACAAAGCCCAACTACCCCTGAACTTTCTTGTTTCATTATCAGGACATTGAGGAGATAAGTCACTTGAGAAATTTCATCAATTTCAAAGAAAAATCACCCCATATATATTTTAAATAATCTTTACCTGGAAATTTAAGTGGATGATTTGTGTAGAGGTAGATAATGACACTATCCCTTTCACTTGCTCTGTTGAAAGAGCTGTATCATCCAACAAGGCAGGAAATGCGGTGGCAGTCATTTCTTAAACCACCTCAATGGTGCTTTCAAGTGAACATCTTTCCAACGTAGTAATTTCTTCCTGCTCTTTGTCAAAGTGCTTTTCTGCACCTTTGTCAGCTGCAATTGACTTTTTGGAATAGGAAGAGACTGCTAAAAAATAATCTGGATGCAGTCTCAATAGCACCCTACACAATGGCACTTCTGGTAAAATGTATCTAGGAAAGAAAGGGAGAAATAAAAAAAAATACTGCACATATTCTATACAAATAATTCCCTCTATATAGCTCTACATAAATACAGAACCTAGATAAATATGTATGTGTTCTATACATGGTTCTATTTAGATATATAGAAAGATATATATGTAAAGAATATAATCCTGCAATGTGCTTAAATACATAAGTTTAAGAAATGAGGAATCCCAGTGATTTGAACCGAATGAGTGAATATTCTATATTTAAAGTTTGCTGCTGAACTGGAACTGTGGATGCAAAAACCTGAATAAAAATTAATCACTACCTGTACTGAAAATAAGCATCACAAAGAAAAAAGTGTTAATATAAAATATCAGAAAACAAATACAGTGAGAAAGGTCTATCTCAAGCTCTGTTACATGCAAGTTTCAAGCCTCAGTTTACTGTTTGCTTCATTTTATGTTTGGTATCTAAGCAACTCATAATCAGAATAAGATAAAAAGACATGTGACAGCTTAGTATAAATTAAGAAATAATTTAAAGCTCTTCAGAAATGCATATTAAGTGCATTTCTGAACCCCAGTGAAAACTGGGGTTGATGAAAGATCTGAACTGAAAGTCATTATGCTACACATAACCAGCTATACTTAGGCATGAAATCTATCTCTAGTAACTGCTACTAAACAGTTTTGGCCTCTTGAATGAAAATAAAAGTCACACTTACTAAATTTAAGCCGTTTTTCTGGGAAGTAGAGACTTTCTGTAGGAATATATGGGCACTGATATGCTCAAGTAAATGGCAGAACTGTTCAGTGGTCTTCTGCGATAGTTTTTAATTTGCAGATTAAGAGTCCAGGATTCTGTGGTAGTTACTTCAGGTAAGTCCTGCAAAAACATAGCATTATAGTCTCACCATTTCAATCAATAACAAATTTCTCAATGATTTTAAATTATTAAAGCTATACAGAATTATTTTTTTATTTTACCTCATGGTAACAATGGTGGCACTTTGGATGAGTAAACAGAATTGTTACTGGGTATTTTGTTTGAACTGCAGACTAGAAGCTAAACAAGACGGGAGTTGAGGTCCCACCCAGTTAAGAAGCAGGATTTTGGAAGCGAGGCTGTAATCACTGAAGTATCTTTTGGGTTGATTTCAACTGGACTGGTTCCCTCAACAATCTCTCTTTATAAACCATCCAAATCCTAGGACCAGAAAATGAGTGGAAGTGGGGACACAACAGGGAGAGTGAGACTCTGTGAGGTAATATGGATTTATGTTGTGTTGAAGACACCTTGGGAGGCGCTCCAGCCTGAACCATTGATTCTCCAACAGAACCACTGAATTGAAAACTACAGGTTAAAAACTGACCTCTTGTTTTAGGAATCTTGCTGAACTCTAAACCAAATTTCAGATTTGCTCAGTAGTTATCCATACAAGATGCAAGTTCTAAACATCACTAAGAACTGCTTCCAAAGTATTTAATCATCTCCCACATATACTATACAAATGTGGACTCTCTGAGACTTCTTTCAGTTATTATATTTGGGACTTTTTTCTAAAACATGGTCCATCTCTGTGCGGAGCAATCTGCCCCTACAGATTCCATGGTTTCAAAAGCTAGAAAAAAAAGTATTTCACTCTGTTGGGAAGCATAGGCCTTTATATGACTCTTTAAAACATACCTATTTTTCCAAATAAATATTTTATCATGAGTAAAGAAGTGGACTCAACTAGTAATACTATAACTTTTGTACACATATATGCAAATTTAGTAGCAGTAATCCATATTATTATGTTTTGTCAAAACTGTGATAAATAGCAGGCCATTAAAAAAAAAAAAAAACAACCAAAAACCAAGACTTTACACAAATTTGTATAGATAACCATATCTATACATATAACCATATTAGGGGTTTTTTTGCTTCTCTTTATCTACTTCCATTCAGGTTGGTTTCAGTCTATAAATTTACAATATATATCTAAAGATCTGAAATACTGTTCAGGCCAAGCCATGATGATCGTGCATGTGCATGTACATGCATATTTACAAAAAACCCTGACTGCTAAAAATAAGCCATGCTTGATTCACGTAAGTCTTATTTACTTACTTAACATTGCAGCCCACTCCAAGTACGAAAGGAGTTTATCC
The DNA here is from genome assembly GCA_013397555.1 of Urocynchramus pylzowi. Lineage (NCBI taxonomy): Eukaryota > Metazoa > Chordata > Aves > Passeriformes > Fringillidae > Urocynchramus > Urocynchramus pylzowi. The sequence continues at coordinate 1,689,416 of VZRH01005837.1, forward strand.
CTTTAGTATGTCGTTGTCACATTTATCCCTCTAATGCAGTGTGCACTGCTTATGCATAATATAACCTCAGCTGTAATTTGAACCTATGGTTATGTATTTTCAGATCTTGACTGGAGCAGAGGCTCCACAGACCTGGCTTTAAGCAGTTTTGTGTATGAATATGTGCACTTTTTATGTGTAAGCTAGGCTCCACTTGTCCACAAAAATCAGATTTGTTACCTGGCATGCAACAAGCCAATAATTATACACTCAAGCGAGACATCGATTATTTATTTCTGAGTTGCACAAGCCTAGGCACTTGGTGATATTCCAGAAATCAAACACCCCGACTATCAAAGCTTTTTACTATTTATACATTTTAGCAAACAATGGAGTTAGTGTTCATTTCCTACAAGTTACAGAGTTCTCTTATTAATTAGCACTCATTAGCTAATGTTTCGCTTCTCATGCTAGTTAGTCTGCATGCTCAAACTTCCTCTTCTTTTGGGTCTGGGGGTTTCTTGGGTCCATGGTCACCACCTGCCCCTGCCGGAATTACCTTTTACCCAGTTGGAGCTGATTTAGCATAGCTGCTTTTTAAAGTTTTTTGCTTATCTCAAGTGTTCTGCCAACTGTCCCCGAGGCCTGTAAATTCTGCATCCTTTGTCCACTACCAGGAGTACATCGTTTGTGTCCACTACCAGGAGTACATCGTTTGTGTCCCCTGCCAGGAGTACATCCTTCTTCCCAAGCCTCATGAACCTCCGCCGAGGTCAGAGATCACTGGAACATGTCCAGCCCTAGACCTTGACGTGGCACTTCTACCAAGTAACTTGTCTTTCTAACACCTGGTCACCACTTAGAGCTTGCTAGCCTTTCTCTGTTTCACGGATTAATTCTCCATTTTTTTTGACTGGATTTCAAACTATGCAAAGATCAAAGAACATCCCTTCTTCAGAAAAGTTTACTTGTTTCGCATTTTGCAACACCCTCAAGCCTGTTCCTGTGGGAGAAATGGCTCAGCCCTGAGGCTCCCGCAGTGGCAGAGTGGCCCTGTGGCGGCTCTCCCAGTGGGATAATACAAGCTATCCTGTGGGATACCCGGCTGGGGAAGGGGCAGGGTGCCCCGACGGCTCTCCCAGCGGGATAACAGAGGATATCCTGTGGGATACCCGGCGGGGGAACGCACGGACTCCCCTCACAACCGCCCCGCCCCAGGCGGACCCGCTGTGGCCACGGCGCATGCGCGCGGGCAGGGGAGGTGGGGCAGCGGCGCGCGCGCGCGGCGGCGGCGGGAGCGGGTGAGGAGGCGGTGAGAGGAGCCGGGCCGGGCGGGAAGGGAAGCAAAGCAAAGCAGGGGAGGCGGTGAGGAGCAGACGGGGCGGACCTGCTTCTGCTCTGTTTTCTCGGTAGGAATCGGTGCGGCAGCGAAACCCGCATCGGGCTGAGCCGCCCCCTGGGCCGGGAGCACCCTCAGCCTCACACACGCGTGGCGGAAGGAGCCTTTAAGCCGCCCTCGATGGAGGCCGGGGGTCGTCATTCCCCCTCAGCCAAGGCACGCCCGTGCCGGGCAGGGGCTTGTAGGGCCTGAGCGGGCCCAGAACCGTGCTAATCTCTTAAATTCAGTCATTTTTGCATGTCATTTTTTATGCTAGAGTGTGAGAAGGCTGCCAGCTGTAGGTATTTTGGGACCAGTGAGTTGAGAGAAGTCCTAGTAAATCATGAGGTCCCGCCATGAAGTTTTAACTTGTGCTCTTAACAGCCTTACTCGGTCTCCGCTGAAAAGTGATTTTGGCATCTTCCTGGTCTGCCTGGAGTCACACGTACAACAACAATTCCTGAATTCAAGCTTTGTCTGATACTTAACTATTTGTTATCATTGCCATTTAATCTAAATGAATTGTTTCGTGAACACGTTGCTCTAGGCATCCTTTCTCTTGTGAGCTCGCGAATGGGGTCCCGTTGGAGATTAAGGCACCTCCGTATAGCCAGTAGTGATGTAGGCTTTCATCCCGGAGTGGAACTGTGAAACTGGGCTCAAGTGTGTTTGGTGGAAGGTGCCGTTTGCAGGGGTGTGTGGGAAGCAGGCGGGGCTGGGGAGCACCGTGCGTTCTGCGGCGAGCTGGGCTGCCCCGGAGGGAAACGCCTGGAAGTGGCCTTGAAAAGCTGAAGTGCGTTATGGCTTTAGATCCAGTTAGGACACAGTCAAGCCCTGTTCTCATTTCTCATGGAGCCAGTGGAGTAAAA
>VZRH01005837.1:1691660-1703647 GCA_013397555.1 Urocynchramus pylzowi
GGGGGCGCGGGTGTAAAAAGGGGTTTTTTTTTTTTTTTTTTTTTTTTTTTTTGTCCTTACATTTACACAAGTTTTTCTAGAACTTTCCCCCCCACTTGTTTGTCCTTGGTTTTAAAGATTCCTGTCATAATTTTTTTTCTTTTCGTCTTTGAAATACCTAGGTAATTTTTTAGATAGCAGCCTTAATCAAGCTGTTTGGTTTTTTCATGTCTTCATTCCATTTTGAATAGATATCTGAATCGATATGGTGGAGAGATGCACAGACCCGTTCAAAGCTGGTAAAATGGACAAAGGCTATTTGTGTGGTTCTGTGTATTGGAAATAGTTTGCTTGATACATATGATTGTTGGGTTTTTTTTTTTCTCTGACAGCAGCATTACTTTGACTTCCCATACTTAATATGTGATTGACTTATTTATAAACTTATTTTTCAAGTTACTTCAGACTTAGTTTCTTGATATCTAGCTGTAGTCCTTGTTATGTGTGATGTGATAACTTTCAAGTACTGAATTACTTACATCATCAGGGATATCCTTTTTTTCCTCATTAATTCCACTTATTTTTCTGTTGATGATTCTACAATCCCAGCTTTTACCTTAGAAAACACTGAAAGCAAAGTGTAAAAGTAAAAGAAAAAATATTTCCTCAAATCTATTTATGGAAATACTTACCAGAGATTGGTCCCAAAAGGACCTCTATTTTAAAGTGTTTCCATAAATACATTTATATTTACAAACCTCTTTGTACCCCAGTAGCTCTCCTGTTAGTGCAATCCACTACTGCATTTTTCCTTCAGAACAGTTTGTTTTCCCTTTACCTTGCTATTTCTGATTTCCTTCTGCTAACCTATATCTTTTTTTCCTGTGCTGTTGTACTTATAACCAGCATAATTTATTTGACTGTAAATACTTACATTTAAAACAGTTGGGAGTGCTTTGTTTTATTATCTTTGTCTCGATAACATACAGATAATCCTGTCAGTTGGTTATCTTTATTGCCTTAATGAAATTTTCAAACTTTCTTTTTGATTGTCATGTTGTGTTTGACAGTCAGAATCCAGCTGTTGAGGTTATTTCAGTTCTATCTGCATGTTGTCTGTATCACAACAGGTAAAATACCATCTTTCCAGGAGTTTTAGAAGTGCAGACAAAGAATACCACTGAGGTGTTTTTCTATATTCTGTCACTAAAATCCAGCCTTCCCAGTGTTACAGCAATCAAGACCTTTGTTTTTCCTTATCTAGTCCTTGTCTAAAAGGTAAATTTGCATTAATATTAGTTTTATGTAACTGCTTTGGACTCCTACTATTTTTAAGGATCAGCCATCAACTGCATTTTCTTCATATGCCTGTGCTCCTTTCAAGATGGGGTTAGCATTCCTGTTAGCAGCCAGAGATCTATTACTTTGTCATCCTTATCTTTCCCTGTGTCCTACCTCTTTCCTGTTATTTGTAAATCCTTGTTTATTGACTGTTCAAGGAGTTGATGATCTGTGACTAATCTACTTTATTCATATTATTCTCTTGCTACTTTTAAATGTATATAAAACCAGAATTAAAAGTGTAATTCCTCAGTTAACTAAACTGGGATAATTCTTGTATTGATTTGCTCATATCCTGTATACCTTTTCATTTCAATTTGCTTTTTTGAATTTTGTCTGGTGTGGAAATGTCTGCCTTACACAGTTAAATGCAATTTTGCTGAAGTCTTTTAAGTCTGTCATAGTTACACCCTTATCTTGTGCTAGAAGGTCTGCTTAGATTTTCTGTCAATTCCTTTTCCTTTTATGTGTATGAAAGCAAATGATAATGGAAACTTTTTATTTTCCAGATCACTTTGTTTCTTGTCTCTGCACCTCAAAAAGGACATGCATGTTTAGGTGCCTACCTGCAGGAATATCAAAATGCCTAATCTTGAGCATGCAGCGTACCCAGCAGCTGACCTGCTTCACTTGGAAAGTTTGGTGCCGTGTCGAGAATCGCAGGTGTCCCTGCTGCTGTCAGTATTTGGCGAGGTAGTGCTCTTGTATTCTGTGTTTGAGCAGAACAAAGGCCTTCCCCTGTCTCAGGGGGAGAAGAGACATGTAAGGGTGGGTTTGTGGTGTCACTGTGAACACGCTTTGGTTGCCTCTTTGGTGAAGTTTTATTTTTTGTTACCATCTTTAACATTAGTGTTTGGCAGTAGGTTCTGGTGTGTTGGAAGGTTGAAAGATGTCTTGCAGCTGGGAGGACCTAAACAAACTTAGAGCTGTTTGTGTCTTTGTCTCTCTGAATTCTGATTTTGCCACAACTCTATTCTGTCTCTGCCACTTAGTACCAGGGAGTAAGTCTCTTCCTCCTAGACCTAAGTTCTGGGGTCATTTTTTTCAGTGTCAGTGTAGAAATTCTATTTGGTTTTTACCTGTTAATCTAATATCTGAGTGTCTGAATTCTAAGTACATTAAATTGTTCTGATTGTTAGTAGTTTTGAGGCTGGTCATAAGAGTTAGGAAGCACTGGCTTGTTGAATGAGTCTGTTAATGCTACACAAAGCTGTGGTAAAAAGTAATGGGGATTTTTAACTGCAAACTTATAAGCAGTTTGCTTGCAGAATGTCTGCTTACATTCAGTATCAAACTGGAAATTAGTATCTGTTTTCTGGCTTTAATTATGGATGCTAGTAATAGTAACATCAAATTACAGTATTCAAGTTTTATGTATGTTACAAGCATAGTGGCAACAACTCTTCTTAAAAATAGATACTTCAATTCTTGATCAATGTACAGATACTCAAACCTGCATGTCTTGCACAAGAGTGATTCATCTTGAATAAATTGACTGTTATTTTTCATAAGAAGTGTCAATTTTATTTTTGTATTAATTTTTAAGTCAATATACTTATATTCTTAGAAATTAAAACAAAAACCAGTGCTTTCCTTTTCACTGGTGTGAAAACCTGTTCAGAATGGAGAAAAAGAATAATTCCATTATTTTCCCTGCATCTTAAGAAAACTACATGAAATTAACAGCATCAGGACCATTAAATAAATAGATACATCAAATATTACCTTGTGAAAGAAGAGCAAGCTTTGCCACCTCCTCCTTTACACCATTTAATTCTTTTCTGTTTCATCCTGATGAAAAGAAAGGCAATTTGTAGTGTTTGCAGAAGCTAGGGGAATGTATGGCTTGCAATTTGTGCTTGCCAAGGTTTTGTTTCAGTTAGTTAATTAATTTGAATTAAGAGCCCACTTCTTTTCTCTGTGTGTGTGTTTTTGTTGTTTGTTAGAGTAGTTTCACTGGCAGTTATATGATATTTGGTTCTTGCAACGTACCCTCCCAGCATTTCTGCAAAGATGTAACATAAAACTTGATCTTGTTGATTCCATAATAATTGCTGTATTTTATATTTAATGCCTCAATTTAGGACATAACTTTTCTTTCAGGGGGAAAGTTCATTGTTAAATCTTTTATCTGTTGAATGAAAAGAAGAAGAATTGAAACAACAACAACTTTTTTTTTTTTTTTCCCTTAGCGTCAGCAGTTTAGTTTTCCATCCATCTTTATCTATGGACACACATCTAGTGGAAAAACTTATGTGATGCAAACTCTTCTAACTACCTTACAGGTAAGAATGGTCACAAAGGATATTGAATTTACAGTTTATAACCATGGTTCCTCAAAATAGCCTCTACTTTCTCAAAGTGGTTTGTTTCCTCAACCATTTCTGCCTTCCTGATTCTTCTCCTCCACTTACTGTGTTATGAATGCATCACTCTGCTGACTAGGTTACTTAGGATAAAATGAAATTGTGCATTCTGAGATATAATACAAATCATAATAACTTTCTTAAAAAAGTTTAAAAAAGATAAAAAAGGAGGCATATATTGTTCACCTTTTCTCCATGACTTAGCCTGAAGTAGCTCCATTGACTCCTTATTTTAATTTTTTCCAAAACTTGTTTTAAAGTCCTCCTAAGTTGAAGGGTGTCCTTGCAGAAATTCTCATCTAGATCTGTTAATATCTCTGTATTTGTCAGTCATGAAATTCAGGGGTTTAAATCCAGTGACAGGTGCCCACTTCGTACCTAAGCTATGAATTTCCACTTGTGTGTTTCTATAGCCCTGATACTTTCAGCTTGTCCAGAGTGAGCTTATCACTTGATCTGCAGGTTTTATGCAGAAACCCCCTTCATTAAAAGTTCTGCAGAGGGAGAGGAGTAGAAGGCAGGGGTTTGTGATCCTCTTCCATGAAGTAGCCCTCACAGTAGCTCACAGCACTGAGCTGGCCTCTCACACCATATCTGAAGGTGTGGCCTGGGAAGTGGCTGGTTTGAGCAGCAGCTCTCTCTGCAGAGCTTCTGTGCCATGTGTGGGAGTCTCCTGTGTACTGTGGTGGCATGAATCACATCTGTGGCACCCAGCTTTCCTTCTGCTATGGAGGTGCAGCATTTGAGTAGCTGCTTTTTGGTGATGTAGCCCTTTCCTTTTCATGGTGTTCAGAACCATGGAAAAGCTTTTTATTACATGCTGTGTGAGTGGATTGCCAGCACGTACCCACACTTCCCCACATCTGCTGAATCATATTGTATTTTAAGTAGGAAGACTGGCATGAAGTACTTGGATTTTTTATTTTTTTTTTTTTTGTTATAGACAACCACATTCCTGCATCCCAGTGACTAATGTTTTCCAGAGGTTTTAATGTTCAGTGTGAAAAAGAGCATCTGCCTTACCAGAGATTATGGAGTTGTGCAGATAAGCTATGTCTTAAAAATAGGGTTGCTAGAAAATTACCTTTTTTTGCTTAAGGTAGGTTTGACTACTGCTATTATTTTATGGGTTATAGTGCCTTCTATTTAAAGACAAATGTCTGTAGATTTTCAGTATTACTAAATTGATACTTAAAATGTATCTCATACTCTGTTTTTTCACTCACTGTTTGCTTGGAAAGATCTGGTNCTACTGCTATTATTTTATGGGTTATAGTGCCTTCTATTTAAAGACAAATGTCTGTAGATTTTCAGTATTACTAAATTGATACTTAAAATGTATCTCATACTCTGTTTTTTTCACTCACTGTTTGCTTGGAAAGATCTGGTTTTCTGAAAATGTTCTGCACAATCATGCTGATGACATGAGTCTGATACAGAAGCTTACTTGTGTGCATTGAATGCCAAAAACATTCACAGTAGTTCTGGGGAGTGTGCTGGGGAGATTACTTTCTTTGAGATGTCTGTGTTTTCTAGACACTGTAATTCATAATAAACCATTTTATGATACTGTAATGTCTTACAGTTGTCTAAATTTCTTTGAGCTAAATGCTGTTTGGTTTTCTTTTTGTGTATTGCTCACAATTTTTCAACACAGTCAAAGAATACATTGTGCTTCAATGTTTAAACATAATTAGAAGGTATACTTCCATTTGAAGATTCATCAGGTCTCTCTTCAGCTTGATACATAATATTTTGGACTAGATACATAATTGATCCTTTTTTTTTTAATAAGTTATTTTGGTTCTTACTCATAATATATTCTGTTGGCAGGATATGGTTTCTTTGGTTCTCTCATACGGAAGAGAAAACTCTTCCAGGAGTATTTACACTGAAAAAGCCAAATGCAGTTGTGTAATTTTTCGTGTTCTCTTTAGCTTCCTCATGTGTTTGTGAACTGTGTGGAATACTTTACATCACGACTTCTGCTAGAAGAAATTCTCATCCAGCTGCAAAGCTGTTCACCTGGCACAGGGCAGACCTCTCCTGTGCACTGTGATACTTTGAATGACTTTGTTCGTCTCTTTAAACAAGCTGTGCCCAGTCAGGAGCTTCAAAATGAAACGTTATACATTGTAAGTAATTTCACTTTCATGTCCAGTCCCATTCCTGCTCAGAGGGTGTGAGTAATGGCTGTTGATAGTTTGTATGTGAAATGTGTGCCTTACAGAGCAGTTTGCATAAAAATTCTCTGTAGACCTCATTCAGAATCTGTTGACAGATTCTTTCTGTTGGCTTACAGGCCTTAGGTAAGATTCTGTACTTCTCCTGGTTTTAGATTTTTTTCTACACAAAAACTGTACAGCATAACTAATAATGAATATAAGTTAGACCACACATTTAAGTTGGGGATGTAATAGTGTTACAAAGTCTTTAAATGCAGAGAGCCTATATTTGTTTTATTATTAGTAAGTCATGCTTATCTGTTTCTTTGCGAAAATAGCATCACAAATGAGAAAGCAGAGGTGGGGAGTAGGGCAGAAGGAAATATGGAGAATGCAAATGACAAGGCTTAGTTTGCTAGAATAAAACTTAAGGATAATATTAAGGAACTCAAATGCATCAATTCCTCTGTAAAAAGGCTTTTGAGGTCTTACATCTTCAGCTACACTTGTGGCCTTCAGAGGCAGGACCTACAGTTTTAAAATTAATATGGAAAAAAAAAGACTGCAGTGAAAAAAATTGGTAATATGCTGAAATGGAATGAATAGCTGATTGCAGGAAAAATAATCAGAATTTAGGTTGCAAGAATGATTGAATCATTCTAGAACACTAGGATTTGGTTTAGGTCTTTGGGTTTTTTTACTGTGATAATCTTAGCTACCTAAAGGAGTCAAAATTTGCAGACTATAACAGCATTTATTGTGCTGAGAGATGAACATGGAAACAAATTTCAGTCATACAACAGGTCTGATGGAGGGACAATATGAAAGCTATAGCATTAATGATATGTAAATGTATATGTATGTATAGTGTGGACCTGCAGAATATTCAGACCAAAATTTTAGGCCAGCAGTAAGGAATTAAGGTTTTTTTTAAAAGAGTTGAAATTGATTATTTAAGAAAACAAGAACATGGTTAATATTGATTGATTGCTGTGAGAGCCATGCAATGTGATTACCCAGGGTCATTAAGCTCTCAATGTGCCCATACTGCTTTAGGGTTTTTGCAGTCAAACAAGAAGTTCATAAATATACTGAACATTCTTCATTCTGTTTCACAGGCTATAGTTAAATATGTTTTATTCCCGTTTAAAAATACTTTGCCACTGAGTTAAATAACTTCATATCATGTTTAGTGGAAACAGTACTTTCTCATTGTTTCCTATAGGTCACAAGGTTAATAAAATTGACATATTTCTTAGAAATGGAATGAAGAAAATAGTGTACCAACACTTTAAACAGATAAAAAGTTATAAATAGAGAAGTAGTTTAGCTTATTGTCTCAAAAGTGATATTGACATTCTTCAGCAATTCCATAAGCACAAAATTTATCTCTCTAATAATATTCAGTGTATTTCACATAATACTTCTTGCGGTAAAATCTTATTTTCAGATTAGTATTTGCATTAAAAACTATTCTACATCAGTAAAGAGTTCTTCTATGAAAATTGGCATCACTCAGAAAATTAGAAAGTTCTTGTACAATGGTTGCAGAAAATAAAGCGTTAAATAAGTACAAATGTTCAATTGTATCATGAAAATAGTTGTTGCCTCAGAAGAATTAAGTATTAAATTAGTATTTCAGTTACATTCTGCATGGGAACAGACAGGAATGGGAGAAATCAATTCATGTTTATTAACCTATGCCATCTGGATTTATTGTAGAGTGGTTTAAATTGAGACTGATGGAAGACCAGCATGCTGGTAACATAAACTGACAATACTGACTTACTCAATTTCATTTCAGTAGTAAATAATGTAATATTTCAGCTCAATTAGCTCAGAGTAAATGAAGATAAATGTTTACTTTCGAGCAAAGGATTCTAAATGTTTCTCCTAACCGAAGCATAGGTGCTGAATGCTTGTGATTACTTACGAGAAATGAATTTATTCATTTTAACTACCTAAATAATTGGAGTAGATATAACTTGTTGTCATTCATACATTTACAATATTTAGCACTTTACAGAAGTATCAAGCTACTTTTTTTAATGTAAGTGAGCAGCTGGTTTTAGAAAGTATAGGCTTTTTTAAAAAATTGAAGAGTGGCAAGTCTACATGGACACCAGAGAATAAGTCATAGATTTATAGGTCTATGAACCACTTGACATTTTCCACAAGCCAGGGTCACAGTGTATTTTTTCTGCTCCAAGTAGGAACTGTAGTTTTCCATTTAACTAAAAAATGTGATCTGCTTAGGTCAAGACCTTACAGCTTTGTGTTTGATAGCTCCATGTCACTGGGTCCAATAAGCAGTATTTTATTAGTAAAAATACACAGCCACTCTTTGGTCTGTAGTGTGAAGCAGTCTTCATTCCTGAAGTCACTTGTTACATGAACCGAATGCAGATATCAATATAAAATCATATGTTGTAGTTTTTAACAAATTCCCAAAGTGTGAGATATTGATGCAGAGATAGTGCTTTCAGATTTCTGTGGTGGGATTCTGAAATAAGTTTCAGAAAATGTTTGGTTGTCCACCACAACAAAAGAACAAGTTTTGTTCCTTATTGTGGGCAACAGAAATTATAGATGTTATAAGATTTTGATGGAGAGAAGATATGTAATAGGATAGAAAGTATACTTTCCTACAGACCTATGTTTTTTATCTTAAGAGCAATAATTCTAAAGAAGTAATGAGCTTCAGAATTTAGATTTATATTGCAGGTAGTAAATAAGCCACAAAAGAAATGTATTTCTATTCTCTTTTTTTCATTTCTGTCAAGATTTTAGGTGTGCTGGCCATACACATTTTTTTTTTACCATAGAATAACCATGGATGTCTTCATGCTTCTGTTTTAATTCTTCAGACTCTGAAATGTTATTTGCTTAAGATGTTTGTTGTTTAAGCTGTACATATGCTACATCTGTTACTGCTGAGTGAAGTTTGCATACAATAAATCCTGTAAATTCCTAGGCTGCAAACGATGGCAAGAAAAGTTTCTCTCAAAATTCAGAATACCAGCTCTTACTTGTTTCTGAAAAAATCATATAATAGGAAAAGACAACTCTCCTAGACTAAGCATGTAGTTACACTGCTACTGTACTACATGAAAATTTGAAACATAAGAAGAATTTTGGGAAAAAATTGAGGTTTCAGTGGTTGTTAAGGATGTCATGACTTTGTTGTGATATTCCTGACTGGACTTAAATAATAATTCTTCCTGCCATAAGGCATGAGAATGTTGCTTGTCTAGGGATTGTATGCTTTTTTAGATGCAGAGCTGCTTAGGCTCCCTGGAAGCACTTTGGAGCAATAATCTCTCCAATTCAGTTTCCAGCAGCTAAGAATTAATTTTAAGTCCATGTGAGAGTGGGAGTTGAGTTTGTTTATATTATATCATTATCATTGTTTTGTTAAAAGGTTCTGGATAGAGCAGAACAGCTGAGGGAAATGGAAGCCAACATCCTGCCAGCATTTCTTAGGCTTCAAGAGTTGGTGAGTGTCTGGAAAGAAATTGTCATAAGTGTCCTGCCTGTTAAAAGTAACTGAACACGTGGTACCTGTACATCCAGGGTCACAGATCAAGATAAGTGATTCTTTAGATGAGAAAAGTTGAAAAATTAATCCTCACTCCCCAAAACAGTGGTCAAAACTAGAAACCAAACTAGAATGTAAACATTGGGAGATTTTTATTAGACCCTTTTTTTTTTTTTAAGTTGTGGTTAATGGTATCTTATTTACAATGTCTGATGTGTCAGTTCTTTGGAGGCTCGTGTCAGATATATAGCTGTTTTTTCTAGGCTGTCTTTTTAAGAATGAGATTTTCAGGAGACTGCCAGCTGTTTAATTTGGCTGGAGCTGCACAGCTCAGCAGCTGTGGATGTGCTTTGACTAGAGAGTTTTCTTACACTTCTTCTGGAATTGTGCCTCAGTAAGTTTCTGATTGGAGTAAACCACAGTGTGCTTTCCTTTTTCACTTCTGAAGCATCAAAGCTTTTGCCTTGAAATAAGCAAAAATGGTACACTCCCTGAAAAGAAACTGAAGACAAAACTTATGGTTGCTGGTACTTTGAAATGTCTGAACATGTAAATAGCTGAAATTATGCTTGTTATCTCAAAGCTTTTGTGTGGTGCTCTTAATCTTCTGGTCACATTGATTTCTCTACTGAATGAAGACTGATTCACAGCTGTGTTCTTATTCCTGACAGCTGGTGCATTTTCTGTCTCTTTTTGCTGTTCTGACCATGTTCTGGACTAGGCTGCTCCTGCAGCAGAAACAACCTGTTCTGCAGGGAAGGGGGCAAACTTGGGTCTATAATTGGTGTTCAGGGATCAAAACCCCATAGACTAAGACTTACATATGCCAGAGGAACACTCCCAGATTCAAAACTAACCTCCAGACAAGTCTGTTGTCTTGAATGTGATATTCCAGTTGCTTAAATTCTGGATTCTGGACTGAGGCTTTCTAAAACAGTTGTGCAGCCAGTGTTGCAGAGCAGTGTTGTAGGAGCAAATCTCTTACATCTCTTCCTTTCCTGGAGTGAAAGGAGACCAGGAATGCCACTAGGAGCAGGGAAGGTCATGGATGCTTGATTTCTCTGAGGATTGTGGTGGCAAGTACTGAAGTTCTTTATAGTGGATGATCACTCAGGAAGTGAGCTGAATGTATCTTAGTACTTCTGTCAGCTGAAACATTAGGAGTTTTGGGAGAGGAAACTAACTGAAAGAAATGCAGAAAGATACTTGTTGAAAGTGAAAAAAAATTTATGTTCCATAAAAATGAAGAAGAAACAGTAAAGAATATGTGTGGGTGCCACTTCACCAAGAAGTGGGAAAAGTAAGTAAAAAATGTGATTTTCACTACATTTCAGGAAGGGAATAGCATTTAAATGTCTTTCAAGTCATTCACAGCACTGTCAATTCAATCAGGTTCCTCCCTTTTGTTTTATGGAGGTGCCTTAATAGTTTTCAAATGTCTTTCTTGAAGAACCATATTTAAATCCATCTTTTGTTAGGCAGAATTTTCAATATGGTTGCAAAAACCTTGCAAAGGGGGAGAATGACACATCATCTTCACAAAGAGTTTTAGCTTCATATTAAGTAGCTAATATTTTGAAGTGTGACCAAAATAAAACAATACTGTTTTTAATATGAAGCATTTTGTTACCTATTGATCAAAACATCCAATCTGAAGCAGGTATTTTGTCAATAAAAACTTGGTTACAAAAATATATTACGATGAACTGTCCTATTGTTGTTAACTATTAAAACAGTTGGGAGAGTAAACAGGTAATTATTACATTTTTGGTTTGGGATGTCTTTGTGTTTGTTTTTAATGACCAGATTTCCTTCAAAATAAAGTACAAGATAGCTTGGTTCCAGAGACACTGAGATTTCTTTTTGCTTTTTAACTTTTTCTTTTTGCTCTGAAAGTCTGTGTTTAATTACTAAGGTAAAATGTTCTCTTAATTTTGGGGTGGAATCTACTTGGTATTGTGTATCACTCCACAAAGCTTACATGTCAGTGAAATGGCAGGGGTTGGAGAGAAAATATCATATAATTATGAAGATTTGCAAATGTATGATCTGCTTGATTAGGCCAGCTGAAGCTTTAATGCAAATCACTAGCATAGTAATAAACTGTAAATTTAATGATTTTTGTGAAACAAAAGTCACAATAATAATTTTTCTCATTGATGCTCTAACATGCACTGGTTTTTTATTTCTCTGCCTGTCATTCTCTCATTTCATTTTTTTCTCTTCCCTGTGTAGACTGACAGAAATGTGACAGTTGTTCTGCTCAGTGAAATAGTGTGGGAACTGTTCCGTCCAAATATTGGGTGCTTTGAGCCATTCACCATGTACTTTCCAGATTACAGCATAGGTAAACTAACTTTTTAATCTGCTTTTTGGGATTCTATAACACTTTGTCAAAGGACTTCCAAAAGTTTTTTTCCAGGTTTATCAGTGTGCCTTTTACAGAACCCAGAATATGGAATAGCTACTGGAATGTTAAAGGCTGTAGTCACACAGCCTGTAAAGGTCTTGTCTTTTTCCACTTGCCAGAATATCTCTTTTGATTCCATTACATTTTGCTGGTTCTTCAAATCAGTGTAGGTTTTGGTGGATTTTTTT
>VZRH01005837.1:1703731-1723850 GCA_013397555.1 Urocynchramus pylzowi
TTTTTTTTTTTTTTTTTTTTTTTTTGTTTTGTTTTTTAGTGATGGCTATTTGTTTTTCCACAAATGTGGTCGATTTATTAAGTTGGCTTGAAAACAGCAAAAATTATTTTTGTTTAAACAGGACATCTGCAGAAGATCTTGTCTCAGAATCATCCCCCAGAATATTCTGCAGATTTCTATGCTGCATATATCAATATTTTGCTTGGTGTCTTCTACATGGTCTGTAGGGACCTGAAAGAACTTCGGCATCTGGTGAGATGAGCTTCTTTTCTTTTTTTGGGATGTCTTTTGCCAAATTAAAGTCTAGATTTGTTGTTGACTATGGACAAAGGGAAAATTAGAGATTATAGAATGGTTAGGGTTGGAAAGGACCTTAAAGGTCTAGTTCCAACTCCCCTGCCATGGGCAGGGACACCTTCTACTAGACCAGGTTGCTCAAAGCCTCATCCAGCCTGGCCTTCAAAACTTCCAGGGGCATCTGCAGCTTCTCTGGCAGCCTGTTTCAGTGTCCCACCACCTTCATAGTAAAAAAGTCTTCCTTACAGCTCGTGTAAATTTGCCCTCCTGAGAATGTGTTAGCTTAAAATGTAGTTGCCCTAAAAATCCATAACAAAGGTTGCAATTGTTTTGGTGGCTGTAAAGGGCTTCCAGTGTTGTGTAGTTTTCTGGCAATAAATTGAAAGTATTTGGAAAAAGGCGTTTTAACCACATAATGAAATAGTAAACAAACTTAACAGAAGAGAATTAAGTTACTTGATGATGACATCTGTATAAGCTTAATAACAATTACAAACATGATATTAAATCCAATTACTATTTAATTAACTGTACAAGGAAATTTTACAAGTTTGATGTGATCAGTGAAAAAATCAGTGCTCAAGAGATGATCTGAATGTTCTGCCTGTGTTTCCCTCAGGAACATGCTGCTAAATTTCAGCTGAACTTAACTGTTAATCATACAGGTTTTATATGTAAATGAGATTGCTGGAGACAGAAATAGAAACCAGGGTCACAGTTCTTGCAGACATGTACTTGAGTGGCTCTGCTTATGAGAATTTCAATAGGTTTAGATGCACTATTTGCTTGTGCTACACTACCAAAATACTTGTGATTGGACCCTAAATTGGACCCCTCCCACTACTTTATGTGGTTGGCAAGTCTCTTCCATAGAAGATAGTGACAGACACATACAACTGAATGCAGGCTTCTGAATTCCTTGCTGTCTAATACAGACTCTAAATGTGTATGCTGTTATGTGTGATTATTAATGATACATTCTGGAATTTTATTAGATTTATATATGGAAGTTACACTTTGAGTTTTGTATGTTAGCACAGAGGTTTATGAAAGTGCAATAGGACAAAAAGGGAATGAAATCTGAGGATTGGTATTTTACAAAATTCTGTGTGATATTGATTTAAATATTTTACAAGAAGTCTAGATTATAGTGTTGTCAAAAATCTCTTAATCTTACTTTAGGCAAAAGGAGTTCATTTGCATATGGGATATGCTAGCATGTTTTTTAAATAAATAATTTTTTAAAAAATAAATAATTTCTGCTTGTGTTTAAGTATGCTGAACTTCTCCTGGAGTGGAAAGTTTTATCTGAAAATGAAGGGAGTAAGAAAAGTTCATTAAAACATTTTATTGCATTTATAATGATAAATTATTATGTTAGTTAAAAAAAAATGCAACCTCCAAGTATGATAAACAGATCTTGCTGAGCTCAAAGCCATGTAAACTGTGATAGATTACTTCTGTTTGTATGTTATGTTACAGAAATGTTGCCATGTTTGACAGTATAATGTTTGTAAGCAAGTGGCATAATTATTGACTTTAAAGGGTTTGTTGGCTGTGCAAAGGAATTAATTACCCTGCTAGTTATACTCTGTAGCTGGATCAGGTAGATAGTACTTTAATGTTCCATTTTTGCTTTCTGTAGGCAGCGCTCAATTTTGCTAAATACTGCGAACCAGTGGTCAGAGGGGAAGGTAAGGCTGTGTCTCCAGTTTGAGTGGGTGTATGAGAGAGCAGGTGCTGTTCAGTGGGTTTTGGTGCAGACTTTGCTCTGATCCTTGTGCTCTGGTGGCAGCAGTGGTGTCTCGGGTCACAACAGCACTGCCTACTCCAGTTGCACCCAGTCATTAGCACTTGCAGCAGAAGCAGTACGTGGTATTTGGTGGTGGTGTTTTAGGAAACAAAGGTGGAAATACCCTGAAAATTTTCCTGCTTCCTATAAATCTTTCTCCTCACTCAGCCATCAGGACTCTGACAAAGTAATGGGATAAGTTATTTCTTTGTCAAGGCTAAGAGTAGGAAGAAACCAAGAGGAGCGGTTCTGTTGAACTGACGCAGATTATCTCAGAACAGTCACGGAGAAACAGCCTCGTGTGGCAGCATGTGCTTGCTGCCTAAAGCAGCATGTCAGAGTCAGGGTGTTAGACTGTGTTATGCCTGTGACTGTTCAGGTGTCTGGGGTGAGTTTTGGTGTTGTATGGGTTAAATGTTTAACAGTTGATTCTGGCTTGCTGCAGCAAATGAACGCGACACCCGCAAACTCTGGAAAAATATTGAGCCTCATTTGAAGAAGGCAATGCAGACTGTTTATCTCCGAGAAATATCCAGGTAATTTGGAGGGCACAGACTTGTTTGCTTTGTTTAGGTTGCTGCTTTTAACAGCCTTCCTCTCACTGTGTTTCATGGCTAGTGTTTCTTTTTTGCTAGATGTAATCTTTTTTCTTTAATGTGCATTTCTTTCTTGCCAGACACTGTTAGAAGTAGCGTATCTCAGGAGGAGATTTAAACAAGGTGGTATTTGTAGCATATAATAGATTCAATAAGTAAAGCAGTGGCAGCAGGTTTTGATCTCCTTTACACTGATGCTAGATCCATTTTCTGTAATGCATGAAACTACCAATCATGGAAATCCATCATCAGAATACACAGACACAGTTTAAAACCCACTGGGTGTATTAGCTCACCAGATACTCACTGTACCAGGGATGTGTGCAAGCCTCAAAATTCTCGGGACATTACAGATTTTGGGTATTTGTGTTTCTTAGCTTTGTTTGATAGAGCTAGGTTTGTTTGCTGACTGTGCTTTCTGATCCCTTCATTTCTTTTCCAAGGGCAAATTTTTTCTTACGTGGAATTGCCATTTTTGACAGCATTAAAATCTGGCATCCTATTAATGGCTATTGTTCTTGGTACTGTTTTAGATTCCTTGTTTGTTTTGTAAGCTGCCAGATTGCTAGAAAAAAGGATGGTGGTGTTCATTGACAGTGGTAATAATTGTCTTGGGTTTAATGTTCTTTCCACCTTTAAGATGAGTGATTCTGATGTTACACTATGTAAAGAGAGATCATTCAGTATTGCTTGGTTTCTTTATCTTGGTAAAAACATACTGATTTCTTTCCTTTGAATGTCATTGGGGCTATAGAGTATTCTGGTCACAACCTCTGTGTAGTAGAAGTCTTTGCTAATGTTCTAGAGATGTGATCATTCCTTCAAAAAGAAAATTGATTTTGCTTTGTTCAAGTTAGACTTCACTGTAGAATGCAGCATTTTACTGTTTGGCTCAAATATATATTTATATTCAATATTGATCTTCATTACACAGTCTACTTGGGATCTTCCTGACTTTTTATATTGTGTAATTGCCTACTCTAATTAGGTTGTAATAAAAGATTATGATAGAAAATAGCTTGTGGATTGTTTTCAAATAAGTAATTTCCCTCTACAGTTTTCTTTGATTATAAATTTGAGCTTGACTTGATTTTTATCAGAAATTCCAGCTTTCTGTCTAACAGTTCTAGGATTTACTTCTATGTCCCAGTAAATGCTTGAGGAATTAAAACAACTATATTGGTGTTTCTGGCCACAAAACTATGATTACTCTGGTTTTTTCTTGACCATGTAATTTATAGCGATAGAACTTTACTGTCAGCTTTTGTGCTACCTGAACTGAAAGGAAAATTAACCTTTTTTTTCTGCCTGTAAAATAGACATTGGATAAAACCTTAACTCACTGATGAGTTGTTTTGTCATTCATTGTAGTTTAAGTATTACCTGAGCTCCCATTACACTGTTTTTATAAGTTTTATGGCTTATGGCTGATAAACTCTGTTCATGAGGAACTTTCAAAAACAAACCAAAACAGTTACATCAACAAACCTTTCTTTTTGTAATCCCCTTGTGATATACAAAATGATCCTAAATATGAAATTGCTAGTAATGTCATACCTTAAAGGAAGTTTTGAAGTGAATTTTTTTGCTGTTGTTTAGGAAAACACCAAACTACTTGGGGGCATTTTTCACTGACAAAATAATCCATCTTGATGACTTCCATTGACTTCAAAATTACATTATGAAGTAATTATAGTGTTTGTCTCACAAACATGAACAGTTATTAAGCAGATTAAAAAGAATCAAAACTATCAGTGTTTTTACTTTTTATGCAATTCTGCATCATTCTTGAAATTTGGAACACTGTGGATATTTGCTTACTCATGGTAGTTGGATGGGAAGAAATAGGTATTTTACTATTAGATCTTTTATGCCTTAATCTGACAATTTTTTGCTTTTTTTTTAATCAATTACATAGTCTGCAGATTATTAAAATTTATGTGCGAGACAGTAAGACTGTGTATTTTTAATTATTCTCTCACTAGCTGTATCCTGGCCAGTGTCACAAAATTAGAGTATATACCAAGCAGGTAGCTTTCTCTAAAAGACAATCAAATACTCCATCTTTATGTATTTGCATTATCTGTCTTTCAGCTCACAGTGGGAGCGTTTGCAGCATGATGGTGGAGAGCCTGGGCAATTGAAAGGTATCAAACACAGTAACTGTGTAGGGGCTTGTAATGTGAAATGTGCTTTTGGGTTTGACTTGGTCACTGTCATCTGAGAACATGTGGATGAAACCACACAGACAAAGCTACCTGTTAGTATTCAGTTACAATTCAGGGTAATCATGGTTCTTTGAGAAGGTGTTCTACAAAGGAATATTTTCCCCCATCATATATATTGGAGTAACCTTTCCTAATATCCTTTGCAGGTAAAAGGAGTCTTTTTTACATCAGTATTTCTTACATCACTGGTGTACTGGGTGGGGAATGGTCTGAATGACCATTCTGATGGTCAAACCTCTGTGTGCCAACTGACAGAATTGTCCAAATGGGGAGAAGAGAATGTTATACCTGATGTATTCTACTGAATTACCACATTCCTAAACAAAACACCTGGCCTGGTTCCAGATTTTTTGTGAAGAGTAACGTCAGAAGTGCAGGTGTTCTCTATGTTCTTTGCTTGGACAAGTAGAGCTTTGTTGGTTTTATACTTTAGACAGGCTGGAAAGTCGAATCTCAATATATTTGTCAGCCTTCATTTAGGAAGGAATACTGAAACATTTTTCTGATGATGTCAGTTGGTCATGGTCTTTTGACCAGTTTGTATTTAGGGAACATTTTTTATATTATTTGCATGACAATTCCTTGAGATAAATGCAATCATCAGACTGTTTCCTATGTTTGGTTTATGATTGGTGAATTTTCAACATTTTTGACCAAAGGAGTTTGATTCAAAGTGAACTTAGTAAACTCTTTCCCACATGATCATGAAATAATTTGCACCTGACAACCCCATGAAGGGAGACTTAATTTTAAATGCATTTTCATAAGTGTATGTAGTAGGAAAAATTTTCATTTGTTAAAACAGGGTTTGATAGCAGCATGCTTAACACGTTGCTCTAATAAATAAAATTCTAACTCTGATAAATGTGTAAATCATCAAATAGTTCAGTGTGTGCTGCAATATTGGCTGACCAGAAGAATGGAGAAAAACCAGATGTTTTTGTATTAAACTAAATTGTCTGTCTGCAAGAGTTTATTTGGTGTTGCATTTTATAAATAGCATGCACTACAAGAGAATCTCTTAATTATAAATGAAACTAGAACTGCTGTTCTTTTATGCTTACATGAGAGGAAATCATTACTAGCAGTCATCTAGGAAACATTTCCCTATACTGTGGGCCCTGAATCATAACATTTAAACGTGTTTAATTCTTTATTTGCTGATTTTTGTGGATTAAAGCATAAGGGTACAGGTGCTTCATAGAACAAGAAACTGTTGAAGTGAAAACTGTAAGCAAAGAGGGCATGAGAGAGACCCTTTAATGGCTTCTGTAATTAGCCAGCTGATGAAGGGTGGTTTGATGATCCTGTTCTTATGCGTAAGCATGTAAAACAAGACTGGGGACAAGTAAAACAAGTAAGGGTAAAAGTTGGAAAGTAAAAGTACTTTGAGTTCCCCTCAAAAAGAGGGGAAGCAGATATTCACGAGACTGTAGTTCTTGTGGATTTTAATATCCGTGTTTAATCTTAATTAGGTATACATCTATACAAGGAGGCAGAGTCAACTGGATGAAGTTTAAAAACTTTAAAACATTTTCTATAGGAAATAGAACAGTGGCTAAAAGTCATTGATCACAGATTAACTGTTTATCGCAAGAGCAGCACTGCTGCTTTCTTCACCATGCCAGCCTTGCTCCTGGACAAGCTGTTTGGTGGACTGAAGGAGTCTAAAGGTTGAATCTTGAAAAAAATTGCTGTTGTATTTAAATATATCCCTTAATCTGCCTTATTTTTCATTCCTTAAATGAGAGTAGCCTGGAGTTTATATCTTTTTTCAGGAAGATTTATGAGTTCCTGATGTTTCAAGTACAGTTGCTGAAGAGTCTGAAAAGGTTTCAGAATGTTAGCTTTGTTTAGCTTTGTGCCATGCTCCTTGGCCCTTCCCTGAGTTTCCATCTGTGATAATGGGGCTGAGAAAAAGATACTCATTTAGTTATGGCACTAGAGCAGGAGAGAAGGAAAAGAAAATGAATGCAGGAAAGTCTAATTTGAAGTCTGGCTGTTCAGGCTGGGTTTTGATTAACTCATGAACTGTTTGTTTATTTTATAGGCCTTTCTGCACATACCCATGTGGAACTTCCTTATTACTCCAAATTTCTTCTAATAGCTGCTTACCTTGCCTCCTACAATCCTGTTAGGACAGATAAGAGATTCTTTCTTAAGGTAACAAAATTCATTTCTTAGTGCTGTTAACTGGATTCCTGCATACTGAATTCCATGGCTGAAAACTCTTGAGCTGTTTGTTTTGAGCTGTTTCTGTGTGTGCTTCATTTGATTTGATGAGCAGCTTTTCTGTAGATCACATACTGTGATTGGTAATGATCATTGAGTGATTTAAATGTCTGATAAACCCAAATGTCATCTTCATGTCTTCTTCATGTCAAATTATGCATAAAGCTGTTATAGCATGAGCACTGTGCTTTGCTCTTCTAGGCTGATACAGCTTTGTTCTGAAAAGATTTTAGTGGAGTGATCACAGTGTTCTTAGTTTTAAGCCACACTTAAATTTCCAGAAAAAGGTACAAACCAAAAGTGCCTTGGCCTTTAATGAGGTAAAATGACTTAGTGCACTGTTATGTTTTTTATAGAGTTCTAAGTTTTTGAAACAGAAGCATACAAGCAGTTCCTTTTGCAGGAGATGTGGTTACATTAGCTGGTATGTGTTGTGTTGAAATGGTGGTAATGCATGTTTTAGGATGAATGTATTAGTCATTACTACCAACTCCTGGGCTAAACATCATTTTCTGTAAGTTCTTGCCACATACATGTTGATGGGTTTTTTTCTTCTTTTTTTTTCTTCTTTTTCTCCTGTGAGCTAAGTTGTGATCATACTGCAGACAAGTGCTGTGGTGTCATTGGTTGTTATTGTTGTATGTCTCTTCCTGACCCAGGATCTTGAAGCTCCTCAAGCCTACCTCATTGCTTCATTTTGAGTTATTTGACAAAATGTAGGTGGGAAGACAGATATCAGAAAAGTGATCAGGCAGTTGGGCTTTTTATGCATTTTACTAACTATTACAGTATTAATTGGTATATGCATGTGTGTATAAAAGTATCTTATTCATGATGGATGGATGTAAGCAATTAAAGAAAATGAGGGCAAGACAAATTTGTAAAACTATTAATCCTTCTCCAAAAAAAAAATCATAAATACACATTTTAAGAAGTTACTGCAGTTTCTAGTGATGAAATGTTAGTACGTTTTCAGTTTAAACTCTGCTGTGATCTTACTGAAACCTATAGGTCTTTCATCCTTCTATTTAGTCCTTTCCTGAGCAGGGAGTTACTTGTAGTAAGTCTAGATAGGCAAATTTTCTTTATGGGTAAGCCTTGTTCTTTGCACTTGGTTGGAGCATTTTCTTTGTTAGAGATTTTTTTTTGCTGAAGAAATGTTTATTCACAGAAATGGGAAAGCATGCAAGAGTCAAGTCTGTAGAGCATGTTACCAGAATGTGCCACATCTTCCTTGTGTTCACTGAACAACCTTTTCAACTTAGGTTTCTTCCTTTCTCCTTTGTAGTATCTCTGTGTGAGTTTGCACTCTTGCACATGAACCGTATTAAGGTTTTGTACAATAAACATGAATTTCTAAGGTTTTTGAAGCAGGGGTCAGGAAGGTATTTCCACCAGAGCTATCAGGTATTTTTTTTCTAAGAACTGGTGAAGAGAAGTCACGATTTTTCCTGTGTGTCATGTGGTATCAGTTAGCCCTTCATCAGGTCTAAAATTGAACTTCAGAAATAGCTGCATCTCAAAGCCCAACAAAACCAACACTTTTGAGGGGGTTTCAAGCTGAGTATTTTTATGAGTCGTGAACAGTGGAAATAGAATATGGTTTTTATCAGGTTTGTAATGAGATTCAGAATAGATGACAGAAAAGTATCTTCTTTAGTGATTTAACTAAGGACTAAAAGAAGCAAAAGGAATGCAAACAAAGGGATGGTCACTAAGTTGCTCATCTGTACTACTCTATAGATGCTAGGCTACACTACAGCTAAAAGTAAAGTCATAGTTTGGAGCAGCCTGGAGTGCTAACAGCCTGACAGAGCAGGGAAGTGATAATTGGCACCAGTGCTATTGGATATATGAAAATTCAAGAGCTTTGCAGTAGATGGAGAGAAAAATACAAAGCTGATTTGGAAGTCTTTAAAACAAGAAAGAATAGGAATATGTATCTAGGAAGTCTAGAGAAAACAGCATTAAAAGCTAATTGAAAATTAGCTCTGAATTTCATGGGATTTTGTGCTTGAATAGAACTAGGATACCATATATACCATATGAAGATCCCAGCATAACCTGTAAAATGCATGAATGCAGTTTGTTGTGATCCATCCAAAGCATGCTGTGTAACCTCAGGCTGGATCACTTTCCCCTCTGAAAGGTCATGGTTGTTACTGCAGTAATTTCTTCAAAGACATGATAAAATGATTACTTTGCTGTCTCTAATTGTGTTTGATATGTATTAACTAAATTAGCCATTTTTTTTTAATCAGAAAAATCATGTGAATTGAACCTAAGCCCTGTCTACTATTTAGCTGTTCAGAAGTCAGGCAAGAAAAGCCACATTTGCTGAGATAATTTTGACATGGCTGAGTATTGAGGGCCACAAACACTAAGTACAAGATTTAAAACATTTAAATGAAAAAATAATTCTTTGAGTTTTTTTTTTTTCCCTGATTCATTGAGCATGCTTGTATGGTACATAAATAAGGTATGCTTCTCAGGGCTGTGGAAGAAGGAAAAACTCATCGGGTGATATTTTGAGAAATAGGACTTAACTATGTTTGAAAATTCTCACACCTCTTCATTCATTTTACATCACTTACACCTCATCCTTAGTGTCTCTCTCTGCTTGGCAGGTTTCTTTTTTAACATTCATTTGTAACATTGTTTACTGTAGTTCTGCCCTTGTCTTGCCCTCAGGTTTTTAGTTGAGATCTAAGAGCACTTGACTATTTTCTTTCAATAGACCTTCCTTTGTTAAGATAATTTAAAAAATGTGCAGCTTTTAATTACATTGCATTTTTTCAACACCCACCCCTGCCCCTTCACCCTCTCCTCTTCCTTCCTTTTGTCATTTAGCTCAAGAACCTTGAACTGCCTTTGTATTGTATTGATTAAATTCCTGGTTGTTATTCTGCCAACTTTTGTACCATCCAAATTCTAAAATAGGGTCAATAAGAGGTGAAAATTCTGGTGGATTTTGTACATGGATACATTTTAAAAATTATGGTAGTCATCATCTGTCTTTTTTATTAGATGATTGAGGATATGAGGAGGGTGGTGGCATGAAGTCATATTACAAACCAGTTTTTACTACCTCATCAGTTCCTGAGTAGATAAAAAAAAAACAACTTACGCATGTCACCAAAAAATATTAGCATGTTGTGTTTTGGCTTTGCACCACTTGGGACAAGTGCTTCTTCTTAAAGCAAGAAGCTAAGCAAGTTTAATTTTAGGGCTTATAGTAAGAATGATTGGTAGTGGCATCAAAGGCAAATATTGGAAGTGTATTAAAGAAGTAGACCTAGAGTAACATACTACCATTTGTAGTGTATACATTCTTTATTGACTATTTTAATTACCTTTGCTCTTGTGTGTTGTTTGCAGCATCATGGGAAAATTAGAAAGACCAATTTCATGAAGAAGCATGAGAAGGTATGTATTTTATCCTTCTAAGGTGAGCTTGGCAGCAGTATTTTCTTTCCACTGTACTTGTGGTTTTGTGTTGCATTTTGTGTCATTGATTGCTGTAGAAACATCAGAACTGCAGAAGCAGATTTTGGTGCACTTGTTTTGTATGCTACAAACTTCTGTGAGATACAGACATTTTTATTTTATTAAAATTGTAGCATAAAATTTTCTCCTATAGCCATATTTTTCTGTACAGCAAAGTATGTTTAATAAAGCTAAAGGACATCATAAATGGAGTTGCCAAATATCAGCATTTCTCTCAAAATTAATTTTATATTCTTTAAAGAAATTTTATGCAAAGATTTTTATAATGAGGGAAATTGAAATATAGGGATAAACAATTACAGATGTAGTGTTATAAATAGACTCATTTACTTCAGTTGGTGTGACAGTTTATGTCAGTATACCTTTGCCCAGAGAAGCTTGTCTAAAGACTGATTTACAGATCAGAGTCACCTGACTCCAGTGGGTGCCTGCATCTAAAACAGTTTACAGCCCATGCAGAGTCAGTCGATGCAGTCATTGGAGTGTAGGGTGTGATTTGGCTCTTACTAAAGTAGGTTCTATGTTCAGGCAGATGAATTGCACCACAAATTGTATTGATTAGATTTCTACTGGCTATATTTGGAACTGAGGAAACTGGTTTGGCTGTCTGTACCTGCTTGGCAGGAGGCTGATGTTAGATGGAATAAATCCTTCCTTAATAGTTTAGATATAGCAAGATTAAAAATCTGTTTTGTCATTCTTAATTGTGTCAGTCCAGAGGCTGTGGGTTTTTTTTAACTAGAAAAAATGAATCTTGTGAATGAGGGGAAGAAACTGACTTGCCATTCTATTAATTGCCCTGTTGCTGATAAAAGCAGAATTTGTTGGTTTCTTTGCATGGTTGGCCTGGAACAATGCTTTCCCAGTGGCAAGTGAGAGATCTTCCTGGTGAATCTATTTTTGCAGGTGAAACTTTTTCAGGTGTCAGAAGATCAAATGTGTTGGTGTTTTTGTTATTGGAAAAGAGTTTATCTTGTATATCTACTTCAGCTTCAGTCTAGGATTTGGTTTGTATCAGAATTTATAGCTTGCAGCTGAACATGCTTCATTTGTAGAGCAGCCAGAGAAGTTTGGAAATGCTCTCTGCATTACAAAAAAATGAAGAAGTATCATTCAGTCTTCAAGTACTTGCTATAAAGGTTGAAAGTTCAGTCACTTGTGATTAAGGAGTTTGTTCTTTTTGTACAGATAATTGAGTTTGGGTTAAGCTTTTGCTCTTTAAAGAACTCCTGGGGTTCTCATTCTTGTTTGTGAAATTTTGGAATGTGAATACATGGCTTGCAGTTGTGGGATGGTGAAGGGCTTTGGCAAGGTAAACAGAGGGAACACGAAACAGGCACTGCAGCTAAAAAGCATGAGCACACATAGTGGCAACTGGGGAAAAGTCATTTTGAGCAATGAATGTATTGCCTTGGTGGATAGGTGATAGAGGTTATACATAGTTGATTTGATGGCTATAAAATGTTTTGACCAGGTTTTCTGACTCTGGAAGGTATCTTTGTTTCTGAGAGATGTTGAGTCCCTTGCATTTTTATAAATGCTATTCTGTGTAACATTCTGCCTTATCTCCTTGCAGAAGATTTGTAAAATTCTGATTCCTATCCATGTTATGTTGGAAGGAATTTCTAAACCATTGTTATTCTTCCAAGAAGTTATTCCTTAGAATTAACTCTTTTGCTTCTTCTAGAGGGAAATATTTATTTTGGATAACTTGTAAGTTTCAAGCAGTCTTCTGTCTAAATAGAGAACAAGAAATTTCTGAAGTAACTGTGTATACAGAGCTTCAGGGATTACTCCATGCTAACTGCATTTGCTAGCTGCTTGGAGTGCCCTGGTTTTAATTAGTCTGTTTGTTGACAGTAAAGAATATACTTTACAGAACTGGCATGTGTAGAAGCAGAAGGGCAGGTGATTGTACAGATCATAATTTACCCCTCATCTGCATTCTGACTGGAGATGCCATGCTAAAGTCTTGGCTATGCGTTTCCATGATTTTTCACACTGCTTCCTTTGTTAGCCAAGAGGTAGCTTTGGGGACATCGCCTGGATTTGAAAAGTTAAAACGTGTATTGGAAATAACTTTTGGTTTTGCTGAAGAAATGAGTGGTTGTGTTTTACTGATGATTAATGCCACAGAGGTGCTGGTGGTATATTTGAGATGTTCTTTCCTGGAAGTATTTTGAAACAAACTTTCCCTTGAAAATTCTCTTTAATCTTGGCTGCTCTGCTAGTAAGAATAAATCAATGTACACTACAAAAAAGGCAACTGGATGTCAAAGTAGAGAGAATTAAATACAAACTTAAAATGAAACAAGTATTTCCCTTGTAAGAACTTTTGGAAGTGTGGGTTATAAATCTCTGTACTCCTAACTATGCTGCCTGAGTTGGAATACTGCCCAGTTCTGCCTTATAGACTGTACATCTCCTTTTTGCAGAATTGGTTATTTTGAAAATGCTTAGGATTGAACAGGACTTTGCAGTCACTTGAATTCACAGAAATACAATGTTGCTGCATACAATAATCCATAATGCCTAAAATGGCCATCAGTGTCAGCTGAGGTGTGAGGTTTGCAGGGAGCAGAAGAGCTCTGTAGGTGAGAGGGTGAGCAAATCTGCCGTGTTCTGATAACACAGGTGCCTCTAGCTGGGCTGGTAGCTCCTTATACAGCAGGTCTTACCAGCCAAGAAGCTGACCTTGGGCTCAGCCATCTAAATTCTTTGTTTTAACCAGCTGAACCTGTAGGAGGCATGTGCACTATGAGTGTTACAGTCAGCACTCTTTGCCTTGCCTCTGGAAACTTTGTCCAGTTTTGTCCTCCTTCTTTGGAAGAAATCTTTAAGCTCCCTACCAACTCAAGCTGTTCTGTGATTCTTTGAATGCCATAAAACGTAGCCTTTCCTCTTTATTCCTTAGATTGGGCAAGGTCATTAAACAACACAATTAAATGTATTCATCTACTTACAGGCAATTTGGCATAAGATCCTCTGTTACAGCTCAAAAATGTTCCAGTTTATTGTGCAGTTTGAACATTTGCCATGTTAAATAGATCTTTCTTTCTATGTCTTGACCAATAAATGCGTATTTAGTGTTTTCCATAACGTGTAAGTAGGCTGTATGACAGTCTAGTGTGAATCGTAGTGCCTCCCTAGAGGTCAGAAGAATAAAATTGTGTAGGACTCCAGAGAATTAAGAAGTGGATTAAAAAGTGTTGTTTCTGTTGCAGACCAGCAATCACCTACTTGGGCCAAAGCCATTTCCCCTGGACAGATTGTTAGCAATATTATATAGTATTGTGGACAACAGAGTTGCTCCAACTGCAAATATATTTTCCCAGGTGAGTGTATACTTACTTTTTTATTTGCTTTTTAGTGTCTGGAATTCACCAACTTTTAAACGTTTTTTTTGTAAGTCAGAATTCTAATTAAATGAAATGAAAAAACAACCACAACAGGTTTGAAGGTTCAGATTAATACTTATCTGTATTACTAGCTGTGAATCCAGCACTTCATCTGTGTAATGGTCTGAAATCTGCTAATAGGTAACTTTTCCTTGATCCTGGACTGGGGTCTGTACTGATCAGTTCCTTGTTTTCTCACTGAAGTCTGTAGGCCTATTTGCATTTCAGGCTAGGTGTATAAATGTTCGCTGTCCCATGGCCAAAATTAGTGACATTGTAACACACATTGCTACGAAAATGAAGTGGTGGAAAAGAAACGGAGGGAATAAGGTACTTACCGGTGAACAGTGTTTGCTGTGGTACATGTTCCTACTGTTTTCCATTTGGACAAAATTTAAGTCTTGCAGAGAAGAGTGAGTATCCCGTTTCACTAGATGGCAGCATAGCTACAGAAGTGAGTGGAATTAAGTAAATCCAGTGTTTTCTCAAGACCTCTGTCTTTGTCAAGTGTGTATTGATCAGTGCTGTATAAGTAAAGATGATTTTCTACTGTCAGTTTGATTCTTGGATAACATTTCCACCTTAGAAATTCTCTATTTCTTCTTTCTTTCCAGTTGTAATTAACTTACTGAAATATTTTCCACCTTTCCTTGTTAACTATCAGATTTAACCAAGTAATATTTCAGTTTATTGTCTGCATTCATGTAAAGTTCTAGAAACATACATTTTTGTTTCTTAGGATGTTAGCTTTGTATTCTCTATTTTTGGCTTTTGAAAACATTTTGGTATACACTAGATGTGAATGTATTATATAGCTATATTTTACAATATATTTTCAAAATTAGTGTAGCTGCATATTTAACAGGCATTCCAGGTAAGACAACAAATGTCATTATTCCAATGTACAGTTAGGTATTACTGAAGCCACAATTTGTACATGTTATATATAGTTCCACCTTAGGCTAAATTACAGAATGAACAAGTTCAATGAAATGCTTTGTTCTGATTTAGAGTTTGCACTAGGTGGCAGTGTTATCAAAGAATAGTTGTAATTCTTTATTTTTCTGAATATCTGGAGATTAAGCTATACAGATATAAAAAAATTGTATATAATCTTAACTGGGTTAGGACAAAGAACTTGAAATTAAATATGTTTATACACAAATTAAAATTTATAAATTATTTAAGAGTATTTTTAGTTATAAAGCAATTTTTTCATTAAATTTTAATGAAAAATATTGAAGTGTCCACTGCAAAGTAATAAAAAAATGTAACAGAATTTAAAATAGGCTTGGAAAGTAGTTTAAACTAGGCATAATATTTAATTGCTGTTCTTTCTTGAATAGTTTAAAACAATTTGCATTTCAGTGATTTTTGTCATTGGTTGTTCTGTAAATATATTTTTCAAAGTAAATATTTGAAAATATTATGGAGCTGGCTTATCCTTATCAGTATTGATACATTTTACTGTTAGATAAAACAATCTTAAATTTTTTGTTTGTGTGATCAGCATGGAAATAATAATAAAATTATACAGAAGTTTAAAATGTTTATGTCAAATATTTGGCTTCTTAACTGAGTCATGCTTAATTTTATGTGCTCTTTAATTTGTAAACTCAAAGGCTGTACATGAACCAAATGCATATTAATTCTTCTCATGTACTATCAGAAAATAGCATGCCTTAGCTTTAAAGTTGGTCAACAATCACAGTCAAGATTCAAGAAGGACTAGCAGCTGCTTTAAGATCTGTCACTTGCTGATTTTGTGGTATTTCTTATTGCTTCTTGTTTTCCTGTATAGTTTCTATTCACATGAAAATTTTGGTTATTAGCTTTTCAAAAGTGAAACTTCAAACTGCTAATGAGCAGCAAAATTTCTTTTTTCTTCTTAATGGTTGGTTTTATTGAAAATGTTTCATTTTTCTAAATAGATTTTCAACTTAAATTTTGAATCTTAATCTTTTGCCTTTTAATATTATTCTCTTTAAAATGGTCTCATACCTTTTTTCAAACCAGGAGTTAGCATGTTTGTTTCACAAGTGTGATCTTTGCAACCAGTACAAAACTAAACAACTTCTGCTGTAACTTCTTGCTGTAATTAGGTTACAGGAGATAGAATTGGGCCAATTCATTTTTGGTTTTCCTCACTAACTAGTACAAGAGAATAGCACAGGGGGATAGGGGAACTTCTGCAAATGACAATTTTTTAGTTGCTCCCTTGAAAGTTGAAATTTGTCTTGGTTTTGTGCTCTTT
Source organism: Urocynchramus pylzowi (assembly GCA_013397555.1). Taxonomy (NCBI): domain Eukaryota; kingdom Metazoa; phylum Chordata; class Aves; order Passeriformes; family Fringillidae; genus Urocynchramus; species Urocynchramus pylzowi. Next base: position 1,720,036 of record VZRH01005837.1, read on the forward strand.
TTAATCAAACTTTTCACACATCCAGTGAAGACTTTTTGAGACCAAGTTAAGGTAAGGTTAGGAGGTTTTAATTATAGCATCTTCATCTCAGTATGTACATGGATTGTTTATATTTGTTTGAGATGTTCCCAGTGTTGATTTTTCTCCAGAAAATTCACTGTTTTACTGGCTAATTTGTCACAATACTGTTTTTTAGCACATTGTGTAGTAGTATAACAAGTTACTGAACTTGTTTATTTGCTTATTTTTTAAACCAAGAAGATGGAGGTTAGAGAACTATTGATTTCTGGAGGCATTTGAGACAACAAGCTCTTAAAATGTTTTTCTTCAGATACAATTTTTTGTAATAATTTAATGGATTGAAGATGATATTGCAGTCACCAGTGGGCAGTGCATTCTGTTCTGGGCCAGAACTTGCACAGTTGATGATCTCTTTGGCTGTATGGCTGAGCATGTGGCTGAAGTGTTTTAAAAGGTAAAACATGGAGAAAGCGGTGAAAAGATGCAAGTGCACTTTCACACAGTGCTGAAAACTGTGTGACTCTGGGGTGTGCAGTCTGCATTCCTGCAGCAACAGAAAACTCTTGGAGTTTCCTTACTTGGTACAGCAGGAGCAGCCAGGAGTGTTATTTGTGTCCCCACGTGGATCCACTGTGCAGAATAAGAAATATTCATTGTGTCCAAGGGCAATTGCAGCAGAGTGGAGGGATACAAGGAAACTTTGTAAAGCTCCCTGAAAGCGCGTTCTGCAAAGGTTCCGAGAGTCTAGTCAGTCCTGCTTTGTATGAGAATAGTATTTCATTTGAGGCTTCCCACAGAAAATAGACAGAAAAAAACCCATAATGCTCTTCATAAAAATGTGCCTTAGTATAGGACACAAATGAATTTATGCACAAAGCATTGGGCAAGATTTATCAGCACCAATTTAATTTAAATGAGGTCATCTTACATTGAAGAGGATAAGGGCTGTTCATATCACAGTGAGGAAGTAGATATTGTTGTTATGGTTTACAAGCCAAATTTAACCAATGTTTTTTCCCCTACCAAAATAATTCAGTAATTGCTTCTTCAAGTCAATTCAGTTCTCCTGGCCATTTTTCATTTTCTAGACATTTTATCTTGCTTTTGCTTTCTTGTGAAATAGCTTTTCATAAAGAGGATTGATTAGATCTACTTGTAGTTTTGAGCTATGATGTTATCTAAGGTAAAATGGAATGAAGCCCTTTATCTTGCATACTTTTGCATATTTTATTTCTGGTAGTACATCCCTGAATATTGGGAAAAACATCTAGGATAACTTCTCAGAGTATCTAATAGCTGAAAATTACCAAATAGGTAAATCAGTAACTTCAGTACTGTTTACGTTTTCATTCTAATGCACTAAAATTAGGTCATCCAGGTTTGGTTTTAATGTTGCTCTTATATTTAGCAAATATTTTCAGATAGTTGTATAGTTAGGATTTACTTCTGACTACAGTGCATTTGCAATGAGAGATTTCTAGGAAGGATGTTTATGAGTATATGGAGACACATCAGGTATCTTACACATAGTCTGTATTTCATTTATTAGACATTTATTATCTCTTTGATGCTGGATCTAAGAAAACCATTTGAATTTCCTTGGGAGTATCACAAATTCATAGAACTACTTTAGTTATAAATGTGTAAGAATGTAAGAATTTGGAATGAAGGTTAACAAACCTAAATTTTTTCAGTCTGTTGTAAAGATAAATAGCATTGCAAATTGTTGTCCAAAGAGTAAGACCTTTCCCATCTGAAGTTAAAATAAATGCAGTAGTGTGCATACTCAATAAATTGAATAGTGTGTTAAGTGCCATTATGATATGGATCTATGAAAAACACACAAACTCTGATGTACATAACATAATTCCAGCTGGAGGGAGCCAGAGGAATGTAGTTTTCTGTAATTAAAAGAGGAAAAAAGTGCCCTTTCTTGGAATGTAAGAATTTGGAGAGATTTGTTTTCTTTTTTCTTGCTTTCTTGTCTGCCTTACATGAATAGAATAGGGAATATCTAGTATTCATTATGTAAACTGGAACAGTATGAGGCAATTTACCTGCAATTTCTTTGTCCCTGTTGTGTTGGAAGCATGCCTTATGACTTTCTTTTTCAGATGATAATTTCATGTTTAAACTACCCTTTATTTGTAGATTGACAGCTATGGTAAAATTTCAATTGCAAGATTGGAAAGATGCCTGATTTTGTTATATACTTACTTGATTTGTATTATGGCCTATATATGTCACAGCCTTTGGGGACACCAAATATCCACATCCTGATTATAGTTGTAACTCTGTTACTGCATTGTGCTAGGTTCCCTTGATGTAGCAATTTGATAAAGAGGAATTTGATTCTATGATTCTATAGTTCTGTGATTCAATTCTATGAATACTGTCAACAGTTTTTTTCAACTGGAAAGCACTCTTAATCACTTCTACAAGCTCAGATTGTATTAATGTTTAAAAATAAGTAGTTTTTCATTCCAAATTTGACAACTCTTGACAGAATAAGAATTACTCATTTTTGCTAGATCAGCTGTATTGTGTTCCAGCTTTCCTTGCTGTTGCAGGGACTGCTCATAGGAACATTCTGCATCTGGTTTTAACACTATTATTTAAGACTAATAGAATACTCTCCATTTAAAAAGTGAGCAGGTGGGTGAATTTCTATAGAAAAAGGCCTGGTTTAAAATATATGTTGTTCTCCACTGTTCCCTAAGAAGCTTTATTATGAAGAAGAACAAAGATAAGTGGAGCCATTTTTATTTTACAGTATGCAAGAAATACAGAGCATGTTCTTGTACTGTCAGTACAAGATGTTATATGTCAGTAAGTAGATCAATTTTTAATTTTTTATAAAAAGCAAAATGCTGGAAAAATGAAATGCTGCTGATTCTGTTAAACTACCTTCCTTTGCTTCCCTATTATTCTGAAACTCCACAAGTGTTGTGCTTGTTCTATTTTTGGATAAATGGATAGAGTTATTGCTAAAATTTACATGAAATAATTGAGAAGTTCATAGCAGACATTATCTACCTCAGTGTGGGGGGTAACTTTGGAAGAATATCCTGTTCTCAAATGAACTTAGTTTTTATACCTTCATGACCAAAGTTTATATTGCAGTGAGATTTCTTGTTTGGTTGAATGTTTAAAAAAACATTTTCTATCTGATTCAAGACAAAATTGAATCTGTTTTCAAACTGATTCAACAGGAGGAACAAGCGTATCACGCATCTGATTTTGGAGAGTGTCTTTGCTTTATACATCCATTGGGTGGTACTAAGATTCGGTAGACTTGAGCAGTTGTGTACAAAAATATTGAAATGTTTGAATAATTATTTTATACATTGTTGAAAGGTGGAATCATTAAGTAATAAATATTCAGAAGGGAGATGATTGTAAAAGTTACATTTCTCTTGGAGTTGATTGTGTATGTAGATTTTCTTGAATTTTGTTTCTGGAATATAAGCAAATACATTCTCATGTATTTTCTTATTTTTATCATTTTTTGAGTTCTAAAATTACAGGAGAGAATGTCATCAGCCTCTGCTTCTGTCCTATTGATTTAACCTGAAAATGACTGCATTTCACTGTCCTCTTGCTTCAGAGGAAGGTACATAAAATTGCACAGCTTAATCCATTCTGACACAGGAGGTGTCATCTCTGGAATGATCCTGCTATACTTCCATACAGGGGGAAGCATTTACTTTTACCAAAAAAATTAACTATATGGAAAAAGGTCTTAAAAGCTTATTTTTTAATTTTGGGGTTTTTTGTGTGGTTTTTTTTTTTTT
>VZRH01005837.1:1723956-1775874 GCA_013397555.1 Urocynchramus pylzowi
TTTTTTTTATGAAAACTATTTAGAATTATGGTATACCTCTCTATCTGGTCAGTCAGAAGATCTTTAGAGCTTCCCAGTGACAGGAATGAGCAAATATAAACCATAGACTCTGGGCTTATCTCATTACTGGTCTAAATAAACTTCCCCTCCTCTTTCAGTGTGTAGTGAAGATAACTAAGACACATGTTGCCAGCACAGAATATCTGTTATTCTTCTATAACATCACAAGTCTCACAGATTATTTGTATATAATCTGTATATCCCTAGATGTTTATTGTCCAAGTGGGTTTGTAGTCCAACCTTTTGATCCTGTGACTTCATGGTTGCCTATACCTAAAAGATTATTTTTGTATTGTTAGAACATCTTTTTTAGCAGTTGTCATTTTGTAGCTGTGGGGTTTTTTTAGACAATTTTATATTCTTACTGTTGTATTTGAACCTAACTGATTTTGATCCTGTGTCCTTTTATAGGTATATTATGCATCTGACACACTTTGTTTTCCTGGATCTGCCTATTGGTTAGAAAGTGTAGTAATCTATTGATCTCATTGTACTGAATTGTATTGATCTCAGTACTCTGATTTTCTGTAGGTTTGGGAAGATGGTGATAAGAGGTAATAAATAACTCCCATTTTCTCATTTTCTGTTATTGGTTACTGGACTAATCTGGCAGAAATTCATGAGCTGAAATGGGAACTTAATGTGATGCACAGCATGGTGACATAGTTAGCACTTTAGCACCGACTATGGCAGCTTGAGAGAGCCTGCTGTTAAGCAAAAAGAAAGGAGAAAACATTACTTTTAACCAAATAGCTGACTCTATTTTTTTTCAACTCTGAGCATAGCTGTGAAAAAAAAATAAAAGTATTCTTACTTCAAGTAGTACTTTCTAATTAAAATTGTGAAGAGACTGATAGCTTGATTCCTTCTAATTTTAATTGGTGCAGAAAAGATATTTTAGAAAAACTAAAAGTATTTTACCTATATTATGTTGTTTGACCTAATTTGATCTTATTTTCATTTTTGGAGGTATATTGATAATACAGCTTTATGATTTCTTAAGAGGCTTTCTAATCAAATTCTATTCAATTTTGTATGAGTTCTTTCTTTACAGTAATTTAAAGTAGAAAACTCACCTTATTTCTGTGAAGAGCTTATAGTAGTAGGTTCCAGCTTGGCACTTACTCTATGTCTTAACAACAATGTATTTAAGAAGACAAATCATTGTGAATTATTGGAAACTAGTTTTATGGAAGAAATTTTGGTTATGACAAGGGAAGGACTATTGAGAGGGAAGGGGGAGTGAGGACTTCAGATGAGATGAAGTTTATCAGGAAGATAAAGTGAATTCCTAAATATCTTATCTAGAACAGTTTACTAATTTCTAAACTTCCTTGCTTTTTGATCTTAGTTTTTTTATTTGTGTAGCATGTCTCTAAGAATTTGCTGACCATGAAGTAGCTGTGTTTAAAGCTTTGTAAAATTGATTTATGATAAATTTGTTCTTTTTTGATTTACTTTAATTTTTTACTCAGTATATAATTTCTTAATAACTTTTGCAAAGTATTCTTGTGGCCCTGTGAACATAATATTATATATTCCCTTGTGCCTTTCACATGTCTTAGATTGCATGCTATATAATATAGGGAATGTGTTGTATCAACCAACAGTTTCTTTAACTTCTGTTCTCTCTGCACGTTATTTGTAAACAGTATTTGAAGCTTCAAATCTTAACTTATCTATGAAAATGTGTTAGTGTATCAAAGAAGTAAATATGAATACATGAAAGGCAAAACAGAGTTTTCCTCCTTCCAAACTCTTTCCTTTCCATCTCTTTCTTTACACACTTACTTAGAAATTGGTTTCATGTACTTACTGGTAGAAACATCGTTTAATACTCCAGGAACAAATTTTGCTGTGTTTACATCAAGCAGTTGCAGCTGAAGCTTGTTAGTGATTGCCTCCCCAATTAAAAAAAATTCTTCACTGTGGTACATGAACTCCTATTGTTTGGAGATAAATAATAAGCTCATCCCCTCTTTAGGGAAGAACAAAGAACATAATAGTACATCTGGTTCATGTGTTAAGACAGCAAAGATTAATTAAGCAAGTACTGCACAACCTCTCTTGATAACATATATATCTAAAAACAGCCAGTATATTATAAGTTTTTTAATTGCTTTGCTTTAACCATTTAGTGTATGCAGAAAGTCTATTTCAGAATCACCAGCTATTCATGGAAATAAGATAGGATACAATACTGAGATAAAGCAAATTAGAGCATTAGGATAGAATTCATTAGTTCTCTCTCAAATCTCTTGTTTTAAGCTGATATGCCCAGAAAGATATGATTAAATACTAAAAAGAACCTTTCAAGCCCCCAGGTGACATCATTAATACTCTTTATAAATTCTATCTTTCTTAGAGGTAATGTAGCTGTTTTCTCTCACCATTTGGAGTATGACCTGTTTGGGATGAAGAACCATCTCCTTATGGATCATTTGTGTAGAATCTGGTTAATTGAAATACATTTTCAAAACTAGAACTCTTGAGATTAAATAGCTACATTGTGTGCCCTGTTTCTTCACATCCCTGGTAACTAGAACTAAAGTCTAGTTCTAGCTGAAAGGCTACTAAAGGGCAATTTTACCTGCTGTACTTTTTGCTGTCATTGTCTTTCAGCCAAAACAGCTTTACTAGCTCCTTGGTGTTCCCTTTAGTGAGTTGTAGGGATGTAGATATTTAGTCAAGATGTTCATTTGACAATCCTTTGCTTATTTAATATCTTTTACTTCACTGCACATACAGTAGTGGATGCAATTGCAATTTCAGTAGTGGCAAGAAAGATGCTTCAGAATCACTGGTTGAAGGGTTGGCTATAATGTTACATTCTTTTTATGGATGTGCTCCTTGGACTGGTTGTTACATGGTCCCATGTCCTCCTGTCCCTGCCTAATGCACTCTTACATCTCCCTACCTGCAGTTTGTTCTGCTTAGGTATTTGCACCTCACCTGTCACTTCAATACAAATTATTTTGCTGTATCACATGTGAAATAAATTTGTAGCATTGTATCTGTACCATTCTATTTGTAGCTTCCATTTTCTGATGAGGTTGAAAAATACTGAGAAGTGTGCCCATGAACAATGTTAGAGCATAAGGTAGCAAAATGGTACATTAAAGAATATGTTGGATCACTTTGGTGAATGCTTGTACTGTTTCTGCCCTGCCAGCTGCAGTCAGTTCTAGCTACTGACTTTGTGCTTGACATCCCTCCTCCCCTAAAGACCCTTTGCTGCTGGCTGTTTTCATTTAATAGCAGATAGTGGGGCTTGCCACAGTATCTTGGACAAAAGAAGCAGCTGCATTGAAAGAGAGGATTTCAGAATATGAAGCTTATTCACAAAAGAATGCCTCTTGGTAGATGAGGAATAGTTAGGAATTTACATAATCTCTCTTCTCCATCTATGGAAATGAAAACTGGAAAATATTTGGGGGGAGCAATGTGGAAAATTGATAGCACAGTATGAGTAAATCTCATTTATGGAAAGTTTATATTCTTAGTAAATGTTGCAAATATTGCACATTTTAAGTACGGAGAATGCCAAAACAAGGTGAGGCAAATCCTACAGTAGCTTAGACTTGAAAAAGCTGCTATAATGATGATGATGATGACAGTGATGATTATTATGGCTGAAAATGGTGCTGTGTATCTGAAGTTGCATAGGCGCTGCAAAAAGTTTCCATCCTTACTGCTGTGTGATTGAATTTTTCACGTTAGGTGGAGGAGGGTGGATGATACTAGAAATAATGTGATTATTTTAGATGAGATTGGGTCTACCTATGTATGTGTCTGAACAGTAAAAGTACCTATCAGGTAGTCAGTGTGCTTTTCTAGTTAATGGAGAGAAACAGACATGCACCCTGATGCAGACATGAGCATCTAAACCCACTCAGTTAATGAAAAGTTTTAAAATCTGTACTGGGTTTCAATGAACCATGTCCTGATGCACTGATTCCTCCATCCTCTAGAAATGGAATCAAGACAGCTTCAGATGCAAACTTTTACATTATAGCTGTGTATTCTATCCTGAAGGACAAAGAAGTGTTTTCTCAGTAATTATTCTGGGTTTCTTAGAAAACAAATGGAAAAGCCACCATCAAATATCCCTGCTTGGATGTCATTTTCCTTGTCAAAATGTTTGCAGTCTGGGGGCAGTGATTGATTTGTACACCTTCCCACTCATTCTTCCTGCAAATTAAGTTGGGCTGTCACTCTGCAGTGAGTACTTGGGAAGAGCCTGCCCAGGGTTGCATTGCACGGCTGTCAAGCTGGTGTTGGCCTTCTCAGCCTTTTTTTGCTGGACTGCTTTTGAGTTATTCCTAAGGACAAGGTGCTGAAACTCATCTCTTTCTGATAAAAACTTATTTTGCAGAATTCTGTGATGATGACCTGTCATTTTACATCCTTGAACTTGCAGTCTGAACCCTACAGCTTTGAACTGTATTTCAGTTAAAACAACTATAGACTAGCTCAGTGTCCTGTGGAAAACGCTATGAAAGTGATGTTTTTCAATGTGAGAATGCTGGATTTGTCAAGAAGGGATCTTCTACCTTTGTTTTTTGAAGTATGAAATAAAAGGAGATTAGGCATAACTTCTGCAAGTGCAAGTCATAGAACATTTACCAAAAAAAATGAAAGACTCATAAGTTATTTAAATTTCAGGAAGTGTTTCAGAGGTAAAATTTAAAAATATTGCTGAGATTCAGTGTGGAATTTTGGGCACAGTTTAACTGAAACCAAAATTGAAATATTTGAAGACGGATCTATTTCAGATGAGCAAATGCTGCTCTGTAGGTGTGTTTCTCTAACATGTGATGGTGCAACTTTAACTTCATTCAGATGAACATTAATTGCTCTGCTGTTACCCATGTAGAGAAAGGCATTTAAAAGAAAGAAAGCAAACATGAACAAAAACTCAAAACCAAACCCCAAATAAACAGACAAAAATCTCAGTTTCAAAAATTATGTACTTTCAAACTCTTTTTAGGTTGTTCTTTTGTTTTCTAATTAGTAGTTATTTATGAGTGTGATTAAATTTATGTATGTTGCCATTTCTAACAGGACCTGATTCTAGTCTCCATAGCAGTTCTCATAGAATATTGAGAAGTATCTTTCTGTGTGCATGTTTTTACATACTTTTTTTTTCTGCCTGCTCACCTTCCATAAATGTTTCCTGAAATAGAATACAAATGAACTGTGGGAGCTTCATCATCCTATTGTGAACATTGTAAAACATTCCACTATGAGAAATAGAATATGCAGGCAATATATCTATGTCTTCTGAAAAGTTCTGAATTCAGACTCTGGTTAGTATTGAGTTTAAAAAAACATAGGACACATGGCAGCTGGGATATTTTTTTGAAAGGCATAGCTAGAGAATATGAAGAACCAGGTTTGTCTATTTTAATAATTGAAGAGTGCTGGATGTGGTGTTGACCATCTGTGACCTACATAAAATGAACTAGTGGGTGTTCCATGTTCTAGATATCTGCGCAAGAAATATGAAAGAAAACGTCAGAAGAGAAAGTAATGAATTATATACAAAAAAAACCCCTGGTGTAGTAGATACAGACAGTAAACAGATTGACTCAAGAGATTATCACACAGACATGAGAAGAAAACTGAAGATTGTTGTTATAATATGATCTTTTCCAGCCTTTTTTATTTATTACTAGCATATGGCCTAGGAAGACTTTTTGCAACAGATATCTTCTAGTGTGGAGTGGCCTCTAATGGATGTATGACACTGATGGTGTAGAGAAAAGCTTTTTAATAATGGGTGTGACTGTAGTGCTTGTGAAAGATGCTAGACTGACAGTCTAGAAGACTGGGAGTCTGAAGTGATCTGTTCTGATTCACTGAACAGGTATAGCAGAGGCATCAATGACACAAAATCTCAGTATTGCGTTTTAATTATATCCTGAAAAATCTACCTTTTGTTTTGAGCTGGCTGCCTCTTAGTTAATAGTGACAGAGAGTTGCTGTTCACCCTAGTACTTAGCTCTTACAAATGAGCTTTTGACATAGAGAAGCTTTCTGTTTAAATTAACAACTTCTGTCATGAAATGTGATGGGCTTCCAGTAGAAGTAGTGAAGGGGAAAGGATGGCTAACGGGGAGCACATGGTGACTGGAGGTGTTGCACAGTGGGTTGGTGTTGCACCTTAGCCTGCCTTTTTCCTTCCCTCCTAGACAAATCATTGAGACCTCACTGGTTTTAACCTTGTAGTAGGCATTTTGTGGGACTAGCCTGTGATTTGACCAGTTGATATAATATGTTTTCCATGCAGTTATGGCCAGAACCAGACCATCTCTTAATGACTGGGAGAAATGAAAAGGTACAGGTGGAGATTTGGCATGGCAAAATCTCCCTAGCAGTAAAGAAATCTATTTTTTATCCACGATTAGATAAACATGCAAACCAATATCTTCTTCTCCTCTCCCCTATCAAAAATAGCCCAAATTTTAATTCTACTCAGCATCTGGAATTCCCTAGAGTGAACCAGACTCCATTTGCAAAAACTCCATCTGGCTCAGGCGAAGCTTTTGTAACTTTACATTATGCTGGGGCACAGGGGATAGCTCAGTGTGTTGGAATGATGAGGAAGAAAGGTAGCAAACAGGATAGGGAGTCATCAATGTGACAGGAGATGCTGTAATGCTTGAAGTCCTCATGTAATTTTCTTGTGACTAAAAGTATTTATGCAGATACTAAAAAAGACAAATGCAAAGAAAAAAGGTTAATTATCTGTACTCCAAAACCCAAAGGTATTTCAGACTGATTGCCCAAAATAGATGGTTCCTAAAACCTGGAAAAAGACCCAAACATAAAAATGAGTGATGTAAACAACTTATTAGGCACTTATATTGTATTTTTAATAGCAGAAATGCTGGTCTCTAGTGCGGGTAATTTCATTTTTTTCTGTGGTAGTTTGACATGAACAGAGAAGAGATTTGAATCTGATGTTTTATTAAAACAAACAAAAGAAAAAGCCAAAACCAAACAGAAAAACCTACACACATCATTGAAAAGTCAATATAAAGTGATAAATGCAAGCTGGCATGCATAAGTGGGTATGACCTGGAATAAAGCTGTTCAGAGAAAGGAAAATAATTGTAAAGCAGTAACACTTAAAAGAAGATGTAGGCATCAAGACTGGCAAAAATTAAAGGCTAGAAGGGAATAACTTGTGAAGAAAGATTAAAGGAAATGAACACATGTAATTATTACTTATAGCTATCTGTGTGCTTGGTGATGTTCAAATGAAGAGAGATGATCCCTACACTAATTTGGCTAAATAACTACCAGGGGATGATGAAAATGTCTGAAGGTATTTATAGTCTTCAAGTGCTAAGAAAGGATTCATTTAGAAGAGTTCAAAAAAGGTCTAAGTAGGAGTAATGAAATAAGATGACCTTTTTTAGCTTTGAATACTATAAAAAATCCTTCTTTTGGAGATGGCAAAGCGTGTGATAGTCTCCCCTGAAGTTTTGGTGCAGTGCCCCACTGCTTGAGCTATTGCAAATGACAGTAGACAAAGCATTCAGATATAAACTTGAAAGAAGGGAAAAGAATTTTGCATTGGTTGGAGGAGAGTGAAGATGACTTAATAGATATTTTCTGTGTTTAATTTCGATGGTCTCACATGGTATAAATTAACAAAATAAGACTCATGGTATACTACTGAAACATAATTTATGTAAATTTGCTTTAGAATAGGCATTAACCTTGATCTTTACTTCAATTCTGCATTAAGCCTTGCCTTTGATACAATAATCTTAATTAAAACTGAATATTTCATGATTTAACTCCCTCTGCCTCATGAGCAGAACAATACTCTTATCTGTGTTACCTATGAAAGTCCAATCCACATAGACTATCTACTGCATCGGATGATAGGTTTGCTTAAGGTCATTTTCATATGAATAAAAGTACTGACAAAGAGCAGTTTAATTTGTTTAAAAATTATTAACTCTTATTTTACAACCAAATGTTAAAAAGCTAGTTAAATAATTTTTCATGCATGTTGAATTAGGAAATGTTGACCTAATAAATACTATATACTTTTGGAAAAAAAACCAAAAACAAAACAACGACCTGCATGAATGAGGAAAAAAGTAAGTATTGGCAGATGTGATGTGTGTCAAGCGTGTCATCATGTAAGTGTCAATCACTGTCATCTTCATAATACTCCTAACTGGATTAGGTGAGGTAGTAAGAGAAAAGCTGTTTCGATGTTAAATCTTAATATGTTCTAAAAGGAACAGGCAGGAATTTGAAATGGGATTGAAAGTTTGCCTGTTTTTTTAATTTTTGGAGGGCTTTTTGTTGTTGATGTTGGGGGTTTTGTTGTTTGATTTATGATTATTTGTTTTGTCATGATGTTAGAACAAATGAAGGCTGTTCTGGATAAATGCTGGAACTTGCCCTCCTCTCCAGACACATGACCATGTGCACACATGCAAGATACAGCCTTAATTTGGGATACTTTGTAGTTGCAGTCACTGACACAGGACAGGCATCTTCAGGTTGCTCACTTCTTATAAACGGAGACATTTGTAAAATTACATTTTCCAACTTGAAAAGATGTGCAGGTGTTGTCTTAGTTATTTTGTAATAATCTACAGTAGAAGTTGAAGGAAAGAGGATGTAAAATCAAGTGACAACACTTAATAAATTATATATATAGGTGTGTGTATATATATATATGTATGTATGAGTATATATATATATGTATAAAACTTAGTCTTAAAATGTAGAAGGCAGGAAAACCTTTGAGTATCCTTCTGTATTGAAAAAGGCTATCTTTTTCTGAAATACTTGAATTCTTTGTTGAATTTAAGATGTCAGACTAAATACTTCAGATAAAAAAGCATCTTGATATCTGGACTGCTTCTTTACTGATTAGCTGACTTTAGTGATCATTTCATATGTGTCACTGGAATTTTTGGTTAGGCCAGATATTTAGTGGACCCAGTGTAAGTCATCAGTCTTTTTCTTTCTTGGTTGTATAATATTTGCCAGTCACTTTCATCAGCATTTGAGATCTTTTTCTCGCATTGTTCCAGTTTTTTCTTTGTTGGCTCTAAATATCAAGTTGCTTTTTTGCCTGTGTCATCTGTGGCAGTCTCAAGTGCAGCTTTTAATGGCCACAAAGATCATGGGAGCTGTGGGTTCTGTGTGAGTCCCTAGCACCAGAGGATGTTGTGTGGCTGGTTCCAGGGAGCCCAAAGGGTTAAATGCAGTTAAGCTTTTCCTCAGCTTTCTGGGAACCTGGCAGGGGCTTTCTTTCAGTTGCTTTGTAACAGGAGGAACAATACCTGAATTCAGCCTTGGGTTGTGTTGGAGAGGGGGAAGGATTCAGGTTATAGTGTCAGAGGCAGCAGTTGCACTCGGGCAGTACCAGCAAGTGCTTCACCCTCTGGCTGAAAAAAGGGGAATGTTAACAAGGCAAGTCTCAGATAAGACCATATGTATGTAGGGTTTTGTTGTTATTTAATCCATTTCTCTCTGCTTGTGGTTTTCTTTTTAGCTAAATTAATCGTGCTGTTTTGAATAGGCTGCATTCTGCCACTGGGAACTGTAACTCAGGCTCTGGCTGGTGATGAGCCAGCCTAAAAACAGGGGGATGCAGTTTTTTTGTGGCTTGTACTCAGGCAGGAGTTGGAGAGTCTTGCCACAAAACAAGCATTTGGAAACTAAAAGTTGAACCCTGAGCCTAGATAATGATGATGAAAAATAACCTCTGAAAATTCTTACAGTAAGATATCATTCTATTAGACAACTGAATGGAAATTATGTTTCTGAATATTAATGTTTAACAGTTTATTTGTGAAGGAGGTAAACACGTTTATGGCTACTGACTGTATTTCATCCATGATTTCTTCAGTGAGCTACTGTCATTAAAGACTGCCAAGATGGTTGGTCAGAGGAGGCTGCATGGGAATCTCATGATTGTTTCAATTTTCTGGATTTTCTAATTTCTTTTAGAGCAGAATTTGGGTTACATTTCAAGAAACAAGACAAACAACAAAAAAATCCCATCAAGAAACCAACTTGTCATAAGGATAAACATGTCGGTGTTTGGTTTCCGAGTTACACATTACTCCACATCCAAATACTGTTTTGTCTGGAGCAGGAAGATGCAGCAGTAGTAATTGAGGAGAGCTCTGTTAAGGCTGTTCCACCCAGGTGCTCAATATGTTTGAATGTAATGATCCTTAGGATCTAACCTGGGTTAGGTCAACCTAGATCCAGCACAGGGTGTGGAGCATCTTAGGCTGAGAAGTGGGGAAGCAGGAGGAGCAGAAGGCTTGTAGAGGATAAGGGGATATAATGAGCCTCAGTCAGGAGCTGCTGCTCTACTCCAGGGCAATGGGCACAAACTGAAACACAGGAGGAACGTTGGGAAATGCTTTCTTACTGTGAGGCTGACTTGAGTGCTGGCACAGGTTGCCCAGAATGGTGGTGAAATCTCCATCCTCAGAGATGCTCCAAAGCTGTCTGATCACAATTCTGGGCAGCCTGGTCGAGATGGCCCTGCTTGAGCAGGAGTTTGGACCAGATGACCTCCAGAGATCCCTGCCACCTCAACCATTCTGTGATTCTGAGTTGTGAGGGAGATGGAAAAGCTGAAGTTGTAAGGGACATGAACAGATGGTGTTTGAGATTTTTGCATTGGGAAAGGCTTATATGATGAAGTCTCTCATAGAGAGACTTCTATTCTTATGAATAGAAGTCTCTCTCACAAAAATGTCATATTTTAGTATATTAAAGATTAAAGATTTTATCAGATATGTTTAATTAAGCTAAACATTTTTACAATACTGAACTTTTGTACACCGAAGTACACAGCTTTTTAATAAAACAAGATTCAGGGAAGGCTCTGAGGAGGGCTTCTGGCCAGAGAGGCTCTTATGTCAGATGCTATCTCAACTGATAATGTATATTTTTTTGTTACGTGCTGTTACTTTTATGAACTTGTTTCAAGTCCAGTGGTAAGGCTTTCAGAACTCACCATTACAGGAAAACATTGCTAAAGCAATGTTTAGCAGAAGTGTTTAGTAATGTTTCTGTTTTTAAAGGCTTTAGTTTTTAATGAAGTAGTAACTTCATCATGCGTTTCAGGCAAAAAGTGTGATTTGAGGATACAGTACTGCAGTGATCATTACTAATTTGAAATACAGCAAGCTTTAAATAAAACTTTTCAACTAGCATGTGGGCTAAGGGTTCCTGTGAGTAACTAGCCAACCAGTTCAATCTACAGGAAGAATGAACAGCAGCATGATGACTTATATTGGGTGAATTTGTCCTAATTGTTTAGTGGCTTGTTAAATACTTTGTATGTCCAGCTAATTCCAAAATGGTCACTTTTTCTTCTTTAACTAAAACAAACAAAAAATGTCTCCACTGCATTTGTATGATTTATGCTTGAACTGGAAAAAAAAAAAGGTTTCCATACAAAAACTACTGGCAAATGCAAAATCTAAATTATTGTAAAAGAAGACATTATTTATATCACTTCTGCAGATGTAAGACTCTTGGGATTTAACTGTTCAACTACTGTATGAGAAACATATATCTCTAGTAGTATTTGGTTTAGGAACTGAAATTTTGGTACAGATTGTTGAGGGCTTTAGGGGAAGGGAGAAGGCACCTAAGAGCAGCCTTCTTTATATGGAATTGTAGGTTTTACCAGTTTTTTCAACTACTGGAATTATATTTATATATATATATTTTTTTTTTTTATGTTAGAGCGTCATAGGGAGGTATTAAATATACTCAGTAGAATAGGTGTGTGTGAATTTATGAAGGACATACCACTGAAGCCTATGTTTCAGAAGGAGTTCTCTGCCAAGATAAGTCATGTTTGGATGGTTTGGAGAGTTCCAGTTCCATGAAGAAGACAGCTTAGTGACTTAAGATTTTGCACAGCGTGTATTGTGTGTGTGCGTTAATGTGTATACACATAAATTGTTTCTAGTACCTGAAAATATCTTCTAAGATATAAATATATTCTAAGAAGGCCAAAATTAGCTGCACTCTTCATTGCTGAAGTTGGTTGAGTGTAGTTTTGTTTCTACACTTAAGCTCTCTAAGTTGTTTAGGACTGTAAATAAACCAAAAAATAACGGAAGGTGGTGACAAGATCGTCTTTCTAAACAGCACTTTTAAGTCACTTCTTTAAAGTGATCTTTTAAAAACATGAATTTTATGCATCCCAAACGCATCCTCCAACTGTGAACACTAGATTAAATTCATTCTTTAACATTTCTTAGGAGGGAGGCAGATGCACTGCAAATGAAGTAAAAAGATCAAAACTGGAGGTAAAATAAGAATAATTTATCCAACTAATATGTTCATGTGATTAGTTTTATCTCATAGGCTGCAGGATAATACTGTTATTTTTTGTAAAATAAGAGTTTTGTGGAAATCCTTGCCTGCTTTCCTAAGAAGGTGGTTTTCTTAACAAAATCACATAAATGTTTGTTGATATCTCTAAGTATCTACATGGTATTTTATTTCTGAGAAAACTAAGTTTTGTATAATGCATATTCACTCCTTGAAAAACCTCCCCCACTGCTTCTAAAATGTCAAAGCTGAGCACAGGGATTTAGCCATACAAGTTCTATTGAGATTAATTGGATTTGTATGGCTAAATCCATGCAATTCTTCGGAAAATATTGCTGTCCCTTGTATATAAAATATAAATATATGTTTACAAATACAATATCACAAGAAATATTTAGACAGAACAGTAAAATCAGGTTTAATTTATGTTTGGAGATGAATAAGTTTTGGCTTTCTATAAACTAAGGGTTCCTGTTTAAGTATACTGAGTGAATACTAAGCATGTGCTGTGCTTGCCTTGGGGCTTCATTTTTTTTTAAATGCGTGAAGCATTTACATAGGAGTCTTCTGTACTTCACTCAGGAGGGGGAAGAGCATTTCTGATTCATTAATCCCTTTTTCTTTTTCTAAGTAAGTGGGTCCTTCACATCATGCACTCAAGAGGTGTAAAATATACAAAGAAGTGGGAGGGACAGGCAAAATGATGCCTGGCTTGCTATAAGGTATAAATTCAAAATCTGCTTCTCTTTGCAAGAAGAAAAATAGTGAGGGGAAAAAAGGGCAGCACTAAATCTACTGCATGTGCTCGCATGATATGCAGGTTTGGGATAATTATTTTCTCTCTTGTTCAATAAAGTGAGTTGTTACCATGGTAACATTTATATTGCACAATTTCTCTGTTATAAAATAAATGAGAACAGTTTTAGAGTCAGATAAGTCTTTGTATGGAACCTTTTTCTTTACCGTATTTTTAAATGCAGAATTGTGTCTTAAAATTTTCTTGAGAAAACAAAGTTTTGGTGCACTTCCCAGATAAAATTAGTCAGCTTTTAACAGTATGTAGTGCTTCTGCAGGACAAGATGTGCAAGATCTGGTTGTAAAATTGAACTCAGCCATCAGGCAGATGCAGACTACCCAGCAGCTCAGAGGAATGGTCTGTATGTCCTGATCCAATAACCAGCTCCTGGCAGTGACACCTTGCCTGTGTTGCTGTGTCACCTTGGACAAGATGTGCTGAGAACTTCATAAAAAGTGGGTCTGAGTCTTCAGTGGCAGAGGGGCAGGTGCCCAGGGTGAGTCTTTAGAACCAGAGCATACCCTACACAATATTTTGGTCTCTGCTGCTTGTGCTTCTCTTACTGAGGAATAGCAGACTGATAGCACCACTTCCTGACCAGCTGGTTCTTTGGTAGGGTGGTTTTTTAATATTTACTGACTGCAATGCAGATTCTGCAATGGACATTTTAAAATATCCTTGAGCAATACTTCTGTTTCTGCTTTGTGAAGAGATGGCAGAAGATAAACATGGGAGCTACTTGCCCATTATGTAAACCTTATGTGCAATGCTTCCAAGAAAATGTTTGGATGTAACAGTTGATTGGAATGACAGGTAGCTTTTTATCAGACCCTAATAGTGTCTTTGCCAATCATAACTGCTTCTCTTTGTTCAGTTTTGTTTTTCTTCTGTATTTTCTCACTAGAGTAGGCATTTTAGTATGAGGTGACTTTTTAATCTGTTGAGATCAAAAGACTTCATTGCTTGCTTGATTCTGTCCTGTTTTTTCACACCTTTCTGTTGGTCTTTTGTATGCATTTTTCGGTTTGGTAATCAGCATAGTATTTTTGAGGGATTAAGCCATTTAAAAGTGATTTAATTTTAATATTCAAGAAGTCCAGATTTATAATTAGTGAGTATTATTGAAAAGTCTTGACACAATGATCATTCACAAAATAGAGTGGCTATCACAGCTATCAACTCCAAAAACAAATAAGTTCATTAGTCATGGGAACAATTGTTCCTTGACTACACTGTATTCCACTGAAACTAACATAGGATACCTTGTGGAGGTTCTTTTATGCTTTTCAAATCATAGATTCATTAAACTTGGAAAAGACCTCCAAGCTCATCAAGTCCAAGCTTTGACTGAACACCACCATGACTACTAAACCGTAGCACTAAGTGCCATGTCCAGTCATTTCTTGAACACTTCAGGGCTGGTGACTCAAACACCTCCAGCCTGTGCCAATGGCTGACCACCTTTTCAGTGAAGAAATTCTTCTTGATGTCCAACCTGAACCTCCCCCTGGTGCAACATGAGGCCATTTCCTCTTGTCCTCTCTCTGGTTGTCTGGGAGAAGAGGTCAATCCCCACGTGGCTTCAAACTCCTTTCTGGCAGTTGTAGGGAGTGAAAAGGTCCCCAGTGAGACTCAGCAGCCAGGAAGGTGGCTGCACTCTCCTACACATCTGCCTGCAGGGAATGCTGTACAAAGTGCCCTGCCACATCCTGTCTGTCCTGTTTGCCCACTCTTTTCACTGTGCTCCCAGTCACTTGTGCTCCCTCGAGCTCTTCCAGTCTCCCTCAGGTGCTCTGGCATCACCCTCCCCATGTCAGCCTCCCTCACAAGAGCTGCCAGGTTCTCCTGGTTCTCTCTGCTCTCTCTTGGGTTTCCCTGACTCTGGGAAGCCCCTGCCTAATTCCTTGTAATGTTTTTTGCCCCAGAAGTTACCATAGGCACCAGCCATGTAGATGCTGTCACCACTCACCTTCCCCACTCCACTCCTGAATGACATGGAAATTACCTTGTGCAGCATGTCACTATTTTACACTCTACCCCATAAATGATTTGCAGTTATGTAGGAACAGTATAGTCAATGTTTGCTAACCACACAAATTTTAACACATTGTGTATATATAGCAAGATGTTTTTAGAACTCTCAGGAGTGGTTGTGTCTTTGAATGTTTCTGTCTATCTAAATAGAAAGAATTATCCATGAATGCGATAAAGGTGGAGAAATATTAACTGACTTCATACTGTTACTAAGAAATGTTTCCCTTTAGCAGTTACTCCCTTCCCACATATCCTTTGTCTAATCCATTGACCAGCCTTGTTGATGGGTATGGCAGCACACTGGTTCACTAGTTCATTGGTTGGCTTTTTACCCAACACATGTGTTTAGCAGACAGGAGTGTCAGAAACTGGTTTTTTCCAGGTTAGAAAAGCTAAGTGCTACATGGCATAACTAGCAGAATTTCACAGTTGCGTTAAAGGGTGAGAGAAACTGCATAAAAAACTAGTGTTGTGTTAGAAGAACACAGTTTTTTTATTTGCAGTTAATTGCTGACAGATGATGTTTCATGCTGACAGATGATATTTCATGCTCTTTATCTGGTATAACCAAGTGTAACTGAATAAGAGATGGAAAACTGGTAGTTTTGACCACTTTGTATGTTATCTATGCAAGAGAAGTAAGGATATTTATAGATATCTTTTGAAGTTGCATCTACATATTTAATGGGTCATTGAACCTAGATTTTTAATATTTTATGACTTTTCAATTCATGGTTGGCTGAAAGCTTTACTTTTGCTAGAAATGGATGTTATGAATTTATAGCCTCTATTGTGGCATAGCTAAACTTATACATTTCTTGAATGAAAACATTTCTCACTGTAGATTACGACCATCACTATATGCTGTTACAATAGGGCTTGTTTTATTTGTTTTCAAGCATCTAGAGGGCTTCTTGAGTGACAGTCTTCGTCCTGGCCTTTTCCTTCTGGTGGGAACCAAATGCTGTAGATTTACTGATTAAGATTAGAATATTCTTCATGAAGCTATTTTGTTTCCTGGCAAGCTCAGAGAGGGAAGATTCCAGAAATAGCCATTTCCTACCAGCACAGAGTGACTTTCAGTAGTCCACTCTTCCCTTGTGCTGTGTGGTGACAGTTGGCCAACTGGAGAACTTACATTCATCCTTGGTGCTTAGTCTGTCCTCCTTAAGGCTACCTGTAAACAAGGGTGCAGGAATATGTTAAACTTCAGTGTCCTGGTTTTGTTAGGGAAGTGTTCCAAACAGAAGTGTAATTGTTCCTCTCAGTTGCTGTTGTACAAGAACTTTGTTACTCTTGGTTTATCCAGGCTCCGACATCCCTTACCAAATAAAATTCTAATTACTGTCTTATATGAAAGTAAATCAGGTGTTTGGAGTTTTTTCTTTTCCTCTGTTGGATGGCATAAAACCCAGTATGACTCACTGCCATATATTGCTGAGAGCTAGGCAGTTTTGTTATTTCTGATCTCTTGATGTGCAGCCTTATAATAAATTTCTTTTCCAATGTGTTGATGAGTGCATTAACGTCACAAATCAGCAATCTTTTTAGCTCCAGTTTGACAATACAAGAGCAGCATGAAATGTCATGTTTCAACAGGTCAGATCCCTATGTGTGAACAATTTTATACCTAATTACTGAAGTCTCTGAAGTTAAGAACACTAGGACCCAGTATGTCAGGAAATTTTTCTTCCTTACAATTTTATTGCACACTTCCCTAAGTATCCTTTGCTGGTACTTTCAGGAGGCAGCAGATTGGGCCAGGGAGGATCTTTGTTTTGTACCAGTATGTTGTGCTTACACTCTTCAGCAATTTATACAAGTTGTTTCTATTTTTTGTTACTATTTTTTCCTTTTACAGAACCACTAAAATTTGCAGAGTTTATCTAGTCACAGTGAATGTAAATGTGAAGTTGATTGCAGTTTTCTGCAATGCATCTTGTGAGTAGTTAAGAAGCAGCATGCTACTGTGGAGTGTCTCTAAAGATCTGCTTTAACAATCTCAAGACTTAAAATCAATGTATTTTTTAATTGTTATTTTTCAGAGCAGACTCCCATTTGGGACTACAGTGTATTTACCATTTTTCTATTCTTATGGTTGAAATTTTTGAGATCTGTATTTCAGAAGTATTTGGGTCAAATATTCCTGGAGTGGTTATTTTAATTAAATAATTCTTAATATCTTGTTTCTTCATATAATATTTGGATCAATACTCTTAAAACACTTAATTATCATAATCATCCAAAAATATACTGTAGTTTAAACACATTGAATATCTTCTTTTTTCCTTGGAGAAAGCAAGGTAGTTTAGACTTAGGAGATACTCCCAAACATCTGATTCTGAGCAATATATTTAAATTTCATTGTTTCTGCTCTTGCCAAGTACAAAAGACTGATTTTTGTCCTCAGGATGGGTTTGAAATCCTAATTGCTTGAATTATTTTTTAATGCAAAACTGTATTTACAAACACAACTTCTTCATATAGCAGTAAAAGGCTGGTAACTGTGTACACAGTTCTATAATTTACTGAAATAGCATTAAAAATTTAGGGGCCTTCTGTAAATATATCAAGTCCTATCAGTATCACAGGTACTAGGTAGTATTTCTAATGTTACTGTTTTCCTGTTCTTAATAGAACTTGACTTGCAATATCTAGAAATATTGCCATTGTGGGACAGATGTAACAATTGAAGGGGGGAGGCAAGATTTTCTAGATTTGGGGAATTAAAATTATATGCTTGGTCAGTTGCACAAAGATTTGCTTCTGGAAAACAGTCTTTGTGTTGCTTTCCTCGTCTTGTAAAAAAGCCTGCCTGGAACCTGAGACCTCTGATGCAAAAGTGAATGAAGGTATGGCAGGATACTTCTGTTGGCTGTTGCCTGTGCCTTGAAAAATAGCCAGCCTTTGTCTGGTGTCCACTTTGTGAAGCTACCTGGCTTAAGTAATCGAATTAACTGTAAACATCATTCCCCAAGTGTTCCTTTGACCATCTGTCACCATCTTCAATTTCTCAGATTTTGGAAGTATGAACTAGAAAGGAGAGTACTTTTGAATTAGCTGTCTGTAACTTGTATCTGTAATCCTTCTACTTAGGAGTTATGTGTTTCCTTGTTGTTATGGAGTAAATTAGGTGTACACATCTTCAACAGATTGCAGATGCATTCAGATCTTGGGTTTGAGTATCAAAATTAACTCCTGTCATCACTTCCAAGGATCTTGACAAAATTCTGAAAATATTTCCAAATAATCCTCAGGTACAGAAAATAATTTGGTCCTTTTAGAAAATACCACATTAAGCAAATTTCTAGCATGCCTTTCATGCCTTTGTGAAGTACTTTAATTGATCCTCAAAGTGAGGGAATTGACTCAGAAAAACTGATTTATCCATGCATCACTCTGTAGAGTTTTTATATTTCTTTTTAAAGTTGATGAGCAGAGCGAGGCAGAGAGTGTTGTGAACTGCCTTTTATTTTCCTTCTTATTAGGCAAATTGATTAATGCTAAAGTAAATGTGCTGAGAGAAAAAAAGGAGCTTTTTCTTAATTTCGATATTGAATAAAAAATAATGAAGAGAAAGCAAATTCATTAGCACTTTGAAAGATTCCTTTAATATTAGGTCCCAAATGAATAAATTATTGAACTGCTTTTAAAAAGTGATGTTACTGTAACAGTGAGTGGGCAAGGCTAATCTATGCAAATGCTTTTGAGATATTATGGAGGTTTTCAGGAGATGGCAGGGGAAGATGGATTTTCATCATGTGGTGTTTTTTGTTTTTACAAAAACTGCAAAATATGGGGAGAATAGAGTAACTAATAGTGAGAGAGCCCTTGCCTATGCACAAGAGAAGGTTAAAAGGGGAAAGAGTGGTAGCATGTAGAGGATGCAGATGATATACTTTATCTTTGGTGAATGCATCACAGCAGGCACATTAAGTCAGACCGAAAATGGGCTTACCCACTGTTTTACTTCTTAGACAGTAAAACTGTCTGACTACTTCTAAGTAACATCAAATGAGCAGGAAAAATTTAAGACCAGAAAGCAGAGGATGAGCATAGTCTGTCTATCTTACAACTTCTTATTACCTGTGGCTTAAATGCCTGCCACAGAGGTGATATTCTTTGCATTCAGCAGCTCACAGTTTTATTTGCTTCCATGAATATGCCCAGTGGCTTTCTAAACTCCTCAAAACTCTCTGCTACTCTACTGACTTTTCAGAGGCAAAATGTGTTACAATTTTGGATGAAGAATACTTCCTTCTGGATTTCTTGTTTACTTTTTAGAATTGCCTTTTAGGCTTCCTTGGATGATTCCTGGATCTTGATTCAGTGTCCCCATTTTAGAAAATAGATGGTATTTTGAGAAAAAAAATGGTATGTTTTGTTTCTGTTTTTTTAGATAGCAGTTTTGGGAAGAGAATATGTGAGGAGTAGAGATAATGGGAAAGTACAGAGAAGAGTTGAAAGGAAGCTGTACTGATGAGTCAAGATTTGCAGCTAGTTAGAGTCACTAAACAAACCTTAGAAGACAGACTGCTAATTGAAGAGAAAGTATTCTAAAATATGAATAGAGCAAGGGTAGGAAGTGTCTTCTTGAAATAGAAAAATACATTTTCTTCTCTCAAGATTGAAAAGCCACAAGGGAGGCCAGTTGCAGGAGAATGGTCCAGAGAGAAGGCAGCTTCTAGTATGCAGAAAGGTGTTCTGTGGTCTGAAAGACAGAAGAGGGTGGAGCGGTACAGAAAGAGGAGGGAGGCAAGGAAAAAGGCAAAATATGCATTTATCCCTTGATTAAGTGTATGAAATTGACACTGTTTCTTGTCAAGCATCATTTTGTGTAAATGGGATACAAAAGGTAAGACCAAGTAGAATAAGGAAGAGGTGGTGAACAGAGATTATACAATGGAGAAAATATCATGTAAGAAATGTTCTAATGACCTGTAGGATAAAAACCAGAAGAATTTTCTAATAAAGTTCAATGTTATATGCCTTGGGCTTAGTAAACTTTTCTGTTCTGAAGAGACACAAGTAAAGTCTTTTAGGTAGGTGGTGAGTATGATATAAAAGGAATGGGTTTAACATCAAGAAATTCAAAGTCATGTACTTCAGGGTTAATAAACATTTCTTCTGGATTGTCTAAAGGAAGTTTTGGCTGTCTTAATAAATGACTGAATCACTGATATGATGAAGCTTTGAAAAAGTCAATGGTGTCAGTTGTTTAAATCTGTAAATCACATAGATTTGCCTTGAGTGAAATGAAATCAAGGTCTTGGAGACTCAACACAAAATAATGAAGTAACAGAAACATAAAAACCCCAAACTAATCTGGGACAAAGAAAGACATCAAATGCAAACAATCACAAAAGAAACTGCACAGCAGGCTGGGTCACTGTGTTTGCCCCATCGCATCCTGCACAGCCACCCTACGTGTGTCACCACAGGGAGGGGCACAGGACACTGTCTGTGGGGCAGCACTGAGGCTGTGGCTGGGTCTGTTGGTGCCTCTGTTAATGTCAGAAACATTTTGACTGTGTTCGTAATGTAGTTTAAAAATAGAGTTGGATTGCTTTAAGCTGAGATAAAGGTAAAATACCTCGCTGAAGCATGTCATAATGAATGTTTAACTGCAGGCTTGAAGGCTCTAAGTAATCTGGAGGGGTGTCCCTCCTGTTGTATTTTTTTCATGCACTAAAAGCCTTGCACAAAATGTAATTCAGTATCAAAACCTGATTGTTTTGTACAAGAAAAATGTTGATTTATTTTTAATAATTTTAATAAAAACAATTTTGATCAAGTGTTGTCTTAAGTACATATAGTTGTAATGTTCTATGGTTATCTTTCTGTGCGAGCTTCTCAAACAAGGCTGACACATGGGCATACTCTGGCTATAATTTTCATTAAAACTATTTTGAGCAGGTTTTTTACGCTCACATAATTTGTATTAGGGTCATTGAATTTAACTCCAGGGGAGTATTGCAGTCATTTTGACTGAAATGTGTTTTGTAAATGGTATTGTGTGTTCCAAGTGCCGTGTTGCGTAGCAGAGGTTTTTCCATGTGCCCAAATGTGACTGCTTGCAGGGGTAGCTTTTGATCAAGTGCATAGGCTTGGAGAGCTGTGGGATGATGGTGCTGCAAAGCACCATTCATGTGACTGTGAAAGAATGTAGTACCCTTGTCTGACAGTGCTGAATATGGAAAGTTCTTCGTTTCTTGATGCGTTTGACGTTCAGAATCTGTGTGTGACAGTAAGCCACATTGAAGAGTTAGAATTAATTTTACATCTTGGGTAAGATAATTACTGTGGAGATGAAAAAAACCACACAGATCATCTAGAATATTTCTGCCAGTTTGAAATTGTTCTTCCTTTCATTAATATTTTTCCAGTCCAGTTTAAAATGTACACTTGGTGAGATTTCAGTCTCCTCTCTAAGGAAGCAGCTTCTCCTCCACCCCAAATAGCATCATTTTCTGTTTGGTTTTATCCTGTGGATTTGAGATATGTCCCACACTTTGTCCAGACTCTTTCCTAGATAGTCTATCATTGCTTACCCAAACTAACCATGCATTTCCCTGTGTCATGGGTTCTAATTCTGCTCATGTTTTGCACCTCAGTGAATATTTTTTGGCTTCTTGTGGTGTCCTCGGGAGGAGCCTGGCCTTTCTCAGCAGACAGCCCTTCCTTCTGGAATCCTTCTCACTTCCACGCAGCCATGTGCTCACAAAGCCAGTCTTTGTGTCTGCTTGGGGAATGATGCAAGGCCCATCTGTTAGTCCAGGCTGATAGGAAAAAAGCTGCCTTGAAGGATGGCTTGTGGGTTGCTTGTTTTTTCTAGAGGTTTCAATGTCCGTGTTTGACCAGTGAATCTCCAGAAGCAATCCGAGTGGTCATTTCCTCCTGGGAACAATTATCTGCTGTGCTTTTATGATTATTCTCACCTTGGATCCAAGATTTCAGCAGCAGGTTTCTCACACAAATGCATTTCAAAGCAAGTTCCATCATCACTTATTTTTAAACATACTGGTAAAACCCATTTCTCTACATCTTTCAGATCAGAAAGGTTTGGGTTTTTTTTTCAGATTTTCTTGTTATTTCTGTAGAAAATTTGATTTAACTATTAACTTTTGCTAGTATTAAATCATCACCAGTTTAAGTAATTTTACAAATTACTCTAGAATTTTTCTTCCAACTGTAATTTCTTTTGTTCAGAAGATTCTCAATAAATACTCTTTCTTATATCACCCACACAGTTTTACTGGCTTGTTTCTAGTCTGTTCTTGCCAGATGTTTCTTCTCAGGCATTTGTGATAATGAAATGGAGCCACTGTACCCGTGATATTTAAAAAAAAAAAAAAAGTTAAAAAATATTTCAAAAGCAGTGGTGTATTTTTGGCTAAGAAGTGC
Source organism: Urocynchramus pylzowi (assembly GCA_013397555.1). Taxonomy (NCBI): domain Eukaryota; kingdom Metazoa; phylum Chordata; class Aves; order Passeriformes; family Fringillidae; genus Urocynchramus; species Urocynchramus pylzowi. The sequence goes on from VZRH01005837.1 coordinate 1,746,606, forward strand.
AATTAATTTGGCATTGCATTCATATTTTTCCCATCTGTGTTTTGAACTTTTGATGTGTCTTAATTTAAGAACATATTCCCTCCAAAGTTTTATAATACCTGAACTTTTGAAGTAGCAGTTGTTTTTCAGTGCTTAAGTTATAGGTGGTACCTGGAACTGAAGAGTTAACAAGACATGAATTTGGTGAATTTTAAAATTATACTACAAATGCACTGTCTTAAACCCATTTCATTCCACTGTATCCTGCTTTACCAGGTGCATGCCTTGGGTAGGCCCAGAGAGTTTGCAATTTTATGCAAAATAGTTCAGCTTCAGAAGCAGAGTGCAAGTTAGGTCTGTTGATGGCTTTTTCTTCTTCCTTCCTTTGCTCCCCCCCCCACTTATGTCAGATGTTCAGCAGAGGTGCTTAAGCCTCTTGTGTCAGAGGGGATGTGGACCTTCTGTGTCCCAGAAGACTTCTGAACCATTTGGTGAGGGCAATCATCTTTTATTTATTGGGTCTAGATTCAGCACAGAATATTAGAGAAACTTAATAATTGCACATCTACCACAATTCAGTCTTTCCTATCAATTTATTGCACAAAATACGTGTCTTGTCCATTTCTGTGGCTGACAGCAGCAGAGCTCTCCTGCTATATTGTATAAAGCAAGAAGAAATTAGAAGACATGGCTTTTTGAACTCTGTTGCTGGTTTTGATTCTCCCTGAACCCACTGAAAGAGCTGTGCAAACAAAGCTCCAGACTGCTGCCCCCTCAGCAGGCAGGCTTTTGGACTTGTCCTTAGGAGATCTCTGCCTTTCTCCATGGACAGGCCAGGCATCTGTAACTACTACATGTTGAATTCTACTCCAAAGACTAACAAGTTAGATATTTTAGCTTCTAACATTTGGCTGTCTGTAGGAAAGCTGGTCCCTACTTACTCCCCTTAGATATATGTTCTTTCCCTTTGTCTCTACTGAGCCTCTTTGGAGATAAAACTGTTTCTTGCCTGCATGAATTGAAAATGGCAGTTCTCTCTACAGCTGTCTTTTTAAGTGGTCTCAGGGTCAGGACTTGCTGTTTCTGCACTTGCTTCCCTGTGATGACATTTATTAAGTGTTGTGAAAGAAATAAGTAAAATGTTTGCGGTTTCCTAAGTAAGTTCATTACTCTGATCATAAAGAGTAAAGCTACCCTTTATTATCTTGTAATATAGCATATTAGCTTTATTTGTCTCATAATGTTGTATTAAGTTTTCAAATTAATTTCTTAAGTCAAGAACATTAATGAAATTTAGTGTCCAGTCTGTTGTTAATTCAGATTTCTTGTGTCAGCCTTTAGTAAGGAATTTTCCATTGCTGACCTCCTGTTACTGTTACGCAGAGCATTTGGTGCTAGTTAGGAAAGGAAACATACAATTTGTTGAAGTATTGCTCTGGAGCATTTGTAATGCAGCAGCAAGGTCACTTTTACATCCCACATAAAAATGAGATGGATCTCCAAACAGTGCAGACTTTTTCTGTGGTCATAAGGAACTTCAAGAACCCTCCTGCTATTCCTTCACTGCTGATTTCTGAATGAGACCAGCTGCAAGTGTGCAGTGCAGAAGTGATTTGCCAGTATTGATGCACCTGGGTGCAATTGTTACAGCAGATTCCTCCATAATGAATATGGACTTTGTTGAATGAAGAACAGAGAAAAATGTACTCTCCTGAGTATTTTGAGAATATAAAACCTAACAAATTTGAGGTTTATCCCAGTCCAGTGATACGTGCAAAGTAATTAATGAACTAGAATCTGAGCCATTTGCTCAGATCGAGCTCATATTGAGCTCAATTTTCTTTATTTTGTCTATGCTAAAATTTGGTAAACCATATAATTTATAGATCTGAATTAAGTAAATGGAATTGGTCTTTGTGACTATGTGTAGATCACCACTCCTTAAACTCTGAAGACTTTTCAGAAATTTGGCATCCAAACTATTGTTGTCTCATGCCATATAAAGGAAAGTTAACTGCAAGCTGTTAAAAAATTACTTCATTCTTGGGTACCATATTTTTTTCTATTATATTATTCCTGCCTCCTATAAGCACTGTCACAAATTTGAAAACCAAGTGTACTTCTAGCAAAAGAGCGGGGTTATTGCTAAGTTAGGATTATTTTTTATTGATACAACTTGCTGATATATTTTATAGCAATGTGCTTCCTTGAACATTTGAAGTGACACTTTCTTTCCTGAAATACATTATTCTTGAGAAATTCCTTACTGTCCTATTATCATTACTCAGAAGTAGGTCATGGTTGGCTGGTTTTTTGAAAATGGAACCTGTGGCCAGATACCATTTTGTCACAGAATATAACCTCATTGCCCTGAATTGTCTGTGGTATCTATTGCAAAGGCAAGGGAAAAATTTTCTTTTCTGCTTTTACTTCTTTCTTTCCCTGCTATCTGGGAGGAGATAGGGAGACAATGGAATCACTACAGTGTCTCTTCCAAACGGAGTCAGAATGGGCTGGCTGTTTTCAGTGGTAACACCCCATGACTTCACTTCAGGGGTACCACAGCCATCACTGGAGGAACAAAGTGACAAAGTATGCTGGTACATTGCTATTTTGGTAAAATAATCAATGGCTCTGTCAAGACACTGTATGTGTGTTTGTAGGCAAATTTCTCTCACCTCAGGCCCTGCTCTTTTTAAGTATACAATCTTCCAGCCTTTTCTTTCCAACCTTCAAATTCCTTTTTATCTGGAGTAGAGTGAAACATCCATCTGTTCAAAATGTGATATGATCTGGCACAGGAATATCCAACACTGAGTGGAAAGTTCAAAAGGCAATCTTCAGGGATAAAGGAAAGAAAATCCTAGTCCTTCCTGAATGTCAGGCAGAGATTTGGAAAATGCTCAGCTCATGCCTATTATTCCTGTTCCTCTGTTCAAAACTCCAGGATAACTTTTGATACGAAGGATGAAGGGTTTACCTTTGTCTATCACTGCTGGTGCTGAAAATGTAATGGCAAGATGTATGTACATTCCTGGGTTTTCTAGCTGCAGAGCTATGGGGAAGTGAACAATGAGCAAGTGGGAGTGACTTTCCAGAGAAAAACAGGAATTATGCCAAATGGAAATAAAACCAAAAACAAACAAAACAATAAATTGGCCACTGCTATTCATGTTAACAAAAATTACTAACATTACTAGTGTCTCTTGTCCATAGATCACCTCTCTTGTGACACTGCAGCTGTTATCCATGGTTGGCCAGAATGACCAGCTTGACGGACCACGATACAAATGTACTGTATCTCTGGACTTCATCAGAGCTATTGCCCGGTGAGCCTGTTAAGAGTTCATTTATTGTTGCATGTACTGACTTGAAAGAGTCTTCAAACCAAGTATTTGCTCAGTCTATAGCTCTTTGCAGACCAGAATAGAAAACCTGTGGATGTTTTCTAAGAATGACTGAGTAAGTCATGTTATTTATAAGAAATGTTATACCCAAGGTAAGTATAGTCCATTTCTGTTTTGAAAATGATTTATGTTATAGTGGCAGTATGTGTTACAGTAACATACTGTCTTTGTGCTTAGTAAAGGTCAGGGACTTCATGTGAAGATACTGCTGTAAAATGTCACTCCATTTCATTACCAAAAAGCACATTATAGTATTTGAATCTGAAATTATATTTGGTTCTTAACAGTGTTGTGCATATGATATAAAAACTACATAGGTTATAGGAATTCTTGCACATAGACTGTCTTGTGTGATCTGTTATTGATACAAGCTAATTCAGTAAGTGGATGTGAGTACATCAGCATCTTTGTTTATCCAGTGCCTTCAGTCGTGAAGTCTGAGAACAGTTCGAGATCTATCAGGAGAGATGGCAATAATTTGCAGATAGAAATACATGCAATACAAAGGCAACAATCAGGCCTATGTCTCCTAGTTTATCTGTTGCTGCCACCTTATTAGCAAGGCTTGGATAAACAGTCTATAACCAGAACAGAGCCCAGAAATGACATGTGTCAAAAGGGAGAAATGTTTTCACAGCCAACTCTTCTCTGTAATGTGGGACTAAAGAGGAACCTGAGGTGTAGGCTGTATTCCATAACCTCAGTGCACATGTTACTGTCCTGAGCTAGTAAATGTCCAGTAGCCTTGTCAGTAAATGCAACAGATAGACTTATTTCAAATTTCAGTTGGACAGGCTGTAGAATGAAACTTTGTCTGGCTCAGGTCTGGCTGGACCACACTGCCAGGACCTCCACAGCTTTGCTATGTCAGTTTGCTATTCCCGGCAGTAAAGTCACTTTGTGAGTGATGGCCTGAAAAAGCTCCCCCTGGAACCAAGCACAGCAGACCATCTGCTCAGCAACATGGATCTACAGTAATACATTGGGATATATCCTGGATTTGGGATACTTTGACAGCCCTTTCCTTGCAACTTTGACATCCTTAGTAGTTTCAGTGACTGCATTAAAGTTGCTGGAAGGTAGGGACAGCCAGAAAACAGGGCCAAAACTTGTGCCATGCAGCTCATGCTTACTGGAAAAAGTATTTGTCAGACACTGTCACTTCAAACCTCAGTGCATGGTACAGAGTTTTAGCTTGCTTTCCTTTAGGTCTGATGTGTGTGTATGCATGTATGTATGTATATAAACTGACTTTTCCTACATGTTATGAGGAAGAAAGCAGTTCTTGTTTCTCCAAAAGTAGTTTGCAGGTCTTTATTTGCCTAGATGGGGCTATTTAAGATAGATAGATAGATAGATAGATAGATTGATTGATTGATTGATTGATTGATTGATTGATTTTAAAGTTGGCCTGTTCTGCTTTTCTCCTGTTTCTCCCTTTTTAAAAATCTTGCTTTGTTCCTTTGTTACAATTTTTATTAAAATGCAAATTTCAGACCACAGTATTTATTAAATCTTAAAGAGGATGATCTGTAAAAAGACAAGGTTTCATGAACTCATTGGAAATGAAGTTCTCTCTTCCTTGGGTGGGGCTGTTAGCTATAGGATGAAGGCCTGATCGCCTGTGTTTTAAGAAATTTCATTTTCTATCTGTGCAACAGTTTTGGTTGTATTTGTCACAGAGAAGGAACTGCTTTGAAATTTCTGCCAAAACACATATCAAGTAAGCAGCCCATCTTCTGATTCTTCTTTCTCTGTTACTACAATAGTACTAAAATAAGTTTGTTAGTCACTAAAATCTTTAGATACCTCAGCCTTGTTGCCATCTCAGACTTTTTATTCCAGCATATTTCCTAATGGAAGGCTGAGGAGTGCAAAGAATGGGGCAAAAAAGGATGCTTCCTCCCTACCCCCATTCAAGCTGTTCAGATTGTCATTTCATTTTCTGTGTTTTTTAAGCAAAAGTGAAGTTTGCACTAAAAAAAAAAAAGGCCACCTGTTTTTGGAAAAGAGTAAAAAACTTGTGTCTCCTCCTGGTGGCTTTTAACGTGGTAACTGCTGACGGTCTCGTTTTTACCACGGAACCTCTCGTCTGGCTCTATTCTGTGGCTTATATTCAGTCTTTGTGGAAACATCTCTGTGTTTTACCAGAGATGTAGTAGTAGTTGAACATTTAGCTAAAGGTAAAGTTAGATGTTTCTTTGTTAGAAATAATTTCTGGTTTAAGAATTTCAAACCTAGGTTTACAAATTTTCTCTAGCTGAAATAGGGCTCTCTTAGTGTTTATTGAATAGAATGGATCTTTTCAGAGAGACTGTAATAAACCCAGTTGTTATGACAGGACAATTCTGTTTCATTTAGTTGATAAGGTCAGCATTTGTTAGTGTGTATGATTTTGTTTCTGTGGAAAGCCTTGTAATTAAAGCACTTGTTTTTGAGTGACACAACGTTGTGTAAGTCTAACAGTGGCAGTTAATGTCTTTAAATTTGTCACTGGATTAGTAAATAGACTCCAACAGAGCATTTTCTGTTATGTGTCTTGGAGATTTCTAAACTTTTTCTCTGTCCAAAATGATGTTTTACAAAAACTTTTTGAAAAGTGGGTTACAGGCAGATGGATGAACAGAGAATATTAAATGATTGTAGTCCAACAAATAAGAATTCAGCTAGCTAATCTCACTTAGTATTGTTAGCAGTTATTTTTGATCATTGAATACTTTTTTTTAAAAACCCTTTTAATTTTATACTTGCCATTATATGCAGTAATTTGCATTATTTATTCAAACAGTAAACCCTAAAGTCTGAGTGTTAGATTGTATAGAAGAATGAGTTTAGAGACAAAAAAAATAATTATATGTTTTATTCTACTGCTGTTTCATTTTGCCTGCCATTAAAGTACAAAAGTGTACATTAAAATCTTCTATCCCATTGATTGGCATTCTTGGATTTTTCAAATTTAGCTATGAACATGGGTCAACTACTGTCAAGACTGAAAGAACACAGGCTCCAAATGAGTACAGATGAAGGAGTGCATGCTAAAACAGGTGGTCTGGGAGATGAACAAAACATTCAATAGCATAAAAGGTTGTTGCTTTGCATCACCAACTAGAACATCAAGTTTGCCACATGAAAATATTATCTTATTAATATTTTTATGTTTTTATTGTTTCATTATTGAAATAAGAGTCTTCCTTTCTTTACTAGGAAGTTGCTGTATTTCTTTTCTAGAATTTTACAAAGTTGAAATAATCAGAAGAGGGGTATTGTAAATAATGAGAGAAATTAAAAATTCATTAATCCTTGCTTGCATTTCTTTTGGGGAATTGCTTGATTTTGATTGTGCTGAATGTCCTGCATGTGCTGTCTCCAAACAGGTTAAAGTCTTAGCACTGTTAAGATGATTGCTCTAATATACTGTGTTTTTGTTTATAGGACCGTGAACTTCGACATAATAAAGTACTTGTACGATTTCTTGTGAAAACAAGCTTCACAGCCATATGGACACTGTGACAATGACTAAGGCAAGCTGTGTTCATCTCTCTACTTAGCTGGCCAGAAAGAAGAGTATTTTGGCTGTTTTGGATTTGTCCAAACAGGTGCTGGCCCAGCATGGAACCTGATGAAAATACTCTGATTGGTCTGGGTGGATCTGAGCAGAGGACTATTTACCAGGGACCCTGGAGTATTTGGAAGCAATGTGTTAATTATAAACAGCAGGGTTTGAGCACAATCTGTTCTAGTCTTAATGATGTTATCTTAACACTGAAATTGCCTGAAACCCATTTACTTAGGACTGCATTTTGCTCTATGAACTCTCCCCAGTGCTTTGAACATGGCAGCAGCCGTTGTTTGTATGCCCAGTCTTTTCACTTCCTCTCCACAGGAATCTTTGCAATTGCCTGCCAAAGTAGCTTTTCCTGAGGCCACCATTTTAGGAGAGTGGAGTAGCAAAGTATAATAAACATAAGAACGTATTTAAAAATCAAGCTGGTACAAATTCTTCTTTCTCTTCAGTAGTATGTAGGCAGACTGTTACCCTGTTATACGGAGATCACGATGGTAGGAAACTCCCAATTAATCACCATATTGTCTTTTTCAGACCATTCATAAATGTTGACTATGAATGTATTTTTACAAAGCTCTGTTTTAAAAAAATAATTGATTCTTAAACTTCTATCCCTATGTCAAAATTGAAATGTTTAATTTTTGCTTCAAAATTCTATAGTCCTTTCTTGCTCATCCAGTTGCAGGAGGTGCTAATTACAGTGCAGTGTGGAATGAACCTACTTTTAACATACACACCATGTAGTGGCTTTCGTAACAGCCTCTGTCCTGTAGAGGAGGATGGCACCGCTGCCTTTTCATCAGGAAGGGAGAAATTCAACAGGTGACACTCTTTCTGCAACAATTCCCCAAAAGTGGTGGAACAGTGAATAACCAATGTGGTATTGTAACACAAAATTTTGTCCTTGGAAATACCTGATGGAATACACTACAATTGCACCTTACCAGTAGAAGATCCACAATTTATGGAGCATGAAAATCCCCTAGTCCAGTTGGAGGTAATTGTCTTCATGAATTTGAAGATTTCAGTAACCCTCTTGAAAACTCCAGGTCCCACAGCCTGTTACTCAGATGTTTTACTCTTGAGTGCTCCCCTTTGACTGTTTGACAGTGAAAGACCATGCCAGGTTCTAAGTTGAAAATTACGGGGTTTTTTCAGGGAAAAATCATCAGTCTTCCCCCCTTGCTCTTATATTAGAAATGGTCAAATACTCTGAACATGTGTAGTCTTTATTATTCTTTCTTTTTTCTTCTTAGTTTTTGTTTTCTTTTTTTATTGTTTTCTTTTTTTTTTTTCCCCAATTGTGGTTGCGTAGCCATACTTCTGGATTGAGACCCAAGTGGCAAAAGCATCCTTCTGGCTGAGCTCTGGCTTCCTCCCTCAGGGGAGTGTGAAAGGCAGCAATGAGTCATCTCCGTGATCTGTTTTCCTTCCTACCGCTGAGCTGGATCAAACCCTGCACCTGTCCATGAGGTGGCAACATTTGTCACACTTACTGAAGTGCTTGGATGTGAATACATAGCCTGTTTCAAAAATGTTTACTACCTGCTTTTGTTTTCATTTATAAAAATGTCCATAATGTGAACTTTGAGCTGAACTTTACAGTGCCTTTCTATCTTGGAGCTAGTGCTGGGCTGAGCTCGGCTCTTGTGGATCTCCTGTATGACTACCTAGGGCTGCAGTTTGTAGTGGAAGGAAGTTTTGAGGTATTCATTTGTCAGCTAGTCCATGTAAAACAGTAGCAGTAGATCATAGGGATTTGTTATTTCTTATCTGGATTAGAATTTGATATATGAAACATGATGGGAATTATACTGATTTGTTAAGTGCTACAAAACTTGATTCACAAAATTTCATTTTCAGTAACCCCAGTCATTCCCACCAAATAGACCAGACCCTCAAAACTCTTCAGCTCCAAATTCAGAGCACCAATTAGACATAAAATAAAGTTCTTAGAAATTAAGCAGTGAGAAAACTTGGTGCTGCTGGTATTTTTTTCAGTCTAATTTCTTCTATATTAGCCTTATGAGTATTGCACTGGTGATTATTTCCAGTGTAAATCTAAAGGACAAGGATACTAATTTTTGTATAATGTAGTTAATTTGACTGAAATGAGGTCAACTAGAGAAGGAATAGTAACTGAGGATTCATTAGACAGAACCACTCTCCTTACTTTGAAGGCACTTTTTTGACCTTTGTGAAAGTCTCCTATCAGTGAAATAAAATTTAAAGCTGAATCAGCAGAGTATGAGAATGAACAAGGTGACTGAAGTGCAAATGATTGATGTAGGCTATAACTAGGCTGATGATGAATAGTAGGATTTATTCTGACAAACTAGAAGTATTTCTATATAGCCATGTCAATGAGTTTATAAATTACTGCTGAGTTTCTTACTAGATACCTTAGCAATATTCTGTTCTGAGACCCCATTTTCATGGATGAGGCCTCTTTTAGCCTCCCCTGGGCCAGCATTTCGCCTCTACAGGTGGTTTTGAGAACTGTGCAAACAACATAGAGCAAGATAGTTTAACCAATCAGAAAATCTTCAGTACCTTAGTGCTGAAGTATGTGTTTTAAAAATAGCCAATTTTTTTTTGTAATTCCTGAGTCACAAAGCATTAGAATACTGAAAAAAATTATAGACTTCTAGTGCTTTTCTCCAGTGGCTAATCCAAACATTAACAGAAGCTGGGGCTTTTTCTTACAAGGATAAAATAATGGAAAAAGAAATGCAGCTGTCATCAGTTGTGAAGAGATTAGTACCTTTGAATAGCTCTGGCTTCATCAACAGCTGCATTTTCATGCACATAAGATGGAGATTTTATTTGTTAAGAAGGCTTGCAAGGCTGCATCCACCTGTAATACAGTAGCTGATTCATTCTGTTTGGACAGTGATTTGTCTTACTTTGGTTATTCCAGAACCTGCTGCTTCTATTGTAACAATCCCTTTAGCTATTGACTCTGTTGGGGTGAGATAAAGAAAGACATTGTTTATTTCAGTACCTTCTGAGTTCTGATCCTTCTATACACCATGTAAAAACACATTCATTCTTGCCATTGGTGAAATTTTTCCAGTATTCTTCAAGTACCATTTTGACAAGGCCCATCAGGCACTATGTTTTCCTCTCATAACTGGAACAGCCAGCCACTCCAGGAGAGGAGTGTGAAGGACAGGATTTTCAGCAGGAATATAGGAGATATTACGTGTCTGTGACCTGTGGGCAAAATGTACCCAGTTAAGTATTTCAGGATTAGGTATTCCCTCTGCACTTGTACTGGCAGAGATGGCAGGGAAGAGTGAGAAATGGCAGGTTCTTGAGGGCTGCCTGGAGGTTGGTGTACTGTGTGTTCTGGTCAGTCCAGAGAGTTGGGGAACAGAAGATGTACTCCATCCAGAAGTAAATCCTACCAGCGGTGAAGTAACTTCTCCAGTTTTCTCAGTGACAGAATGGCATAACTTACAAAAGAGCCTCATCATTGCTGGTAAATATACATTGGGATAAAGATACAGCTTGATTAGCAAGTCTAATCATAGACAATACAAAATTTTTATGTGTTTGTAGATACTGGAATGGCTCCACTAGAAAATTGAATGGGAGATTAATAGCAAAACCGTGTGGTTTTTATCTCAGCTTCATTGTGAGATCTTTTGCTATGAACAGGCTGATTGAAATGAACTGTACAATACTCAGATAAGGGTAACTTTTGATTCTTTATTTTTGTGCATGTTTATTAAAACCATTTAATGAATAAATCAACAATACAGAAATTGTTTGTGTATGCTAGCAGAGTTGAAACTGCAGAAATACAATCCTTATAATGACCATATTCATGTTTTCCTGAAAACTTATGTCTTTAAAAAGCCACAGCTCAATGGCAGTGTCTATGCAAAACAAAAAACAGAAAAATACCCTACTGCTTGTTATTAGACATGAGCAATATATCAGCCACGTATTTGAATAACCACGTATCCACCCTGGTGTCTGACATCAAGGAGCTCAGAAGGATGTTATTAAAGTAGGACCAACACTGGGCAGTCAAGCCCGTGAATGGAGGTGTTTCCATGCTGTTGAACAAGTGAATGTCTGACTGTAAGCAGGGAGTCTTGGAGTGTGGAGTCCAAAGTACCACCAGTAGACTTAATGTCTGAAATGTTGTAGTGTGTTGTACTTGGTACTTAGAGCCCCTCCTCCTCTGCCAGTGACCAATACCCCATTTTTCCAAAGCAGGAGAAATATCCCTAACTTTTCTTTCATTTGGTTCAAACTACATTTGGTAGAAATCATTTCCACTGGCATTTTGCAGTTGCCAAAAACGATTTGCTATACAGCTCTTCCAAGGGAGTTACCACCAACAGGCAGCAAAGTACTAAAAGAAAATACATGTTCACTGCTTCCTGTTTGGGTAGGCAGCTGGGCAACTCCAGTAGGGAAACAGGCTATGCTTTCCTTTGAGATGAAGTTGTGGATGAAGTTGCCTTTTTGACAGCTTTGATGTTTTGAAGTATCCAGAACTCTACCAGACTTCTGTGTTCCTCTCTGTTTCTTCCTGTACCCTCCCACTGCAATTCTGTGATATTTTTTGAAATGGCTCTTGCAGAGATCTGCACCAGAAGCACAGCAAGCTCCTGGGCTTGACATCCCACAGAGGATGCTGCTGTGGGCTGTCTGTCCCCTTATGGTACAGCTGTGCATTGTTCAGGTAACCTGTTGCCACATAATGCCTTCTGTCCTGCCAGGACTTGTTTGGGTATTTGGAGAGGGGTCTGTTGTATACTTGAGGGTGGGTGCTTGGCTTCAGCAAGGTCCTTTTCCAAAACCCGGTGCAGTATGTTGAACCATTAATGCTGTACTGGTTCGTATTTTGTATTTGTTCAATTTTGATGAAATGCTGATGAAAAGCCCATGGCAGTCTCAGACTGGTGTATTAAATGTGATTTTTCTTAAGCAGCACAGCAAAGGTACAGCTTTGCCTAAATTCATTCAGCACATATGTTCCATTTTCCTGGCACATAGATTTTCTACAGAACAAGATTTCTAATATGCAAATAGTTTCTTTTCTGTATTCGATTCTCGTTCAAGGAAATATGTGCTGCACATTATCTCATGTACCTTCTTCAGATAGTTTGAGTTCAGAGAAATAAAAGAGGGCTGGGAGGGCTGGGAAATTGAGCTTTGCAAGCAGGCTTTCCTGGAGCCTATACATGGTACTTCAGCAGCTGAGCACTTCTGTGTCTTCACGTAGTTAATGAGTGTTCTCACATAGGCACCTCCTAAATCCCAAGTCAAGAGAGTGAAGGGAGAAAGAGAGTGAAATCAAGGGAGAATAGCCAAGAGTGACGCAAGTAACCTCTCATTAAAACAGCCTTGCCTGATGAGGTAGCATGTTTCTACAAAATCCAGCAAAAGAATGTACCTGAGAGACAGTGATGGAGAGCAAAGTTGTTTACCATTCTGTTGGCAAAAGCCTTGATTATATTCTCGCTGTTTGCATCATTTCTCCTTAGCTAAAGAGTTTTTACAGTATTTATGATGGTTCTGTTTCTCCCTCTACCCCTTTTCCCTCAGTACAATCCCAGCTGTGGTTTTCTCTTCTTCTGCCATTGTACCCAGTGCACTGAGAGTTTCCACCTGTGCCAGCAGTTTGTGTGGGGAAGTGAGTGCCCTGCTCTGTGATGCCACCCTGGATGCCAGCCCTGGTGTTGCCATCCTAGAGCAACTCAGCATCTCAAGTTTGGGATGGCAACAGCAGAGAGTGGTTGTTTTTTCTTGCAGGGTATAGAACTTCAGCAACACCCCTGAAGAAGAAAGACGTGATGTGAATAAGCAAAAAACATCTACAAGGGAGGCAAATTATGTTATTCGTGTGCAATTACAGCAGTTCCTGAATTCCAGCTGCATGGCTGAATGAATACCCATCCCATTTCCTCACATTTACATTTTTATGCTGTTTTTGATTATTTCTTAAGGATGCAAGACATTAGGAAACAGCAAATAACTGGGAGTTCTGCTCAAACTTTCTGAGAACAGTGTCATGTTGAGATTTGGGAATTTCAGAGAAAATGAGAAGAATGACCAAAGACAAGTACACGATTTCTCCAGTGATGTAAACAAACCTGTAGCTCCTGCCTCCCGGGGAGGGGAGCTTCCTCTCTGTCAGCACAGGCTCTTTCACTTGACTGAGCCTGGGGCTGGGGCATGTGCAGGAACCTTAAGTAACTTCTCCAGTGCTACTCTTCACTTCAAGCAAGATAGAACATGTCTGGAGCTATCAGTAAAGAGATGTGTTTATGTGTCCTGAGTGTGTTGCTTTTCAATGGCTTAGAATCCTTTACAAAAATCCTATCTAGTGTCAAGAGTGTGGGAGGGGTCTCTTTGGTTGATTTTAGGAAAAGCAAATACGATGGTTGTGCAAATAGTCACAGTTAATTTTTGCAGAGTGATTTGTCCTCAGCAATGGCTCTGTTGTTCACCATCCAGTTTCTCCTTTTAAAGTCAGACTGCTGAAGAGACTGAAGCTGATCCCTCTCATCCATTTGGGATGTATTTGCAGAAATAAGTAATCTCATTCCTAAAACATGGGGAAGCAGGGGATTAGACTGAAAATTCAAACTGCTCTGTACTGGCTAGCCCTCATACTACAGGAGTCAGAAGTCCTGATTTCACAATGCTACATAAATATGTGTCTGGTTTATATTTTCCTCAGATGGTACAACTTCATAAATTTTTGGTGTGGAAGGCAATTAGAGGTGTGACCAGAAGCAGCTGTTTTCCATCAGTAACTAAAGAATAGCTCATCCATCAGGAAAGACAGCACTGTCTTTGCATGTTCACAGCTGAAAAGATAGAGAGATGGAGGAGGTCAGGTGCTGCTGCTGTTTCCTTCTCAATTTCCCTTCCTGGGAAGTGAGGATGGTGAAAGAGCACAGTAAGATCATGAATATCAAATTATACTCTCAGTAAGACATGGATCACCACAGGTTTCTGATGATCCAAGGTCTGTGACTATGGGCTGCCTTTAGGGTGGTTGGATTCTCTTTGGAGATGTCATCTTTGATGCTCCTCAAACTACTGAACCAGTCAGAGGAGAGGAAGAGAGGACACCTTATCCTGCCTTTGTGCCAAGCTGCTGCTGTTGAGCTTTTCAGCTGACAAGGATGCAAAGTTTGGAGCGGAAGACCTGGGAATCCGTGTTTGGACACAGAGGTCTAGAATGGTTACATGGATCACTGTGTGGACCAGATCTACTCCTCATTCAGCTTGTTTAAATCACAGAAGAGAACCAGTCTCAACGGGGATTGGACTAATCTTTTTTCCTGTTTGTGTCAAACAGTCCTCGCTCATTAAAAACTGGAATTTCTTTTTACATGAAACAAGTCAGCGTGGACTGCTTACAGTTCCAACTCTGACTGCTGAGAAAGTCATTATTTATTTTTAGCAGGTTAAGAAACATCATTTATGCTAACCTTTTTTTCTTTTGAATTCTTTTCCACAGATGCCTTCCAGAAATCTTTGGATGTTTGATATGTTACTACAGATATATAGTAAAATTTTGACAGTTTTCTTATTGCTCAAAACCTGAGGTTCCCTACAGAGACCTTTTCTTCACTGTAGCCTTATTGCCAAGTTGTCAGAGCATTAATTAAACTAGAAGAATAAGGCATTGCATGTAATTTCCTATACTGGATGCCTTCATGTCAGGGACATATCTCCATGGTAAGAACCTGTATATAAACAAAAAATAAGCCTGGCAACAGTATAAAAGCTCATCCAGGCTTTTAAGTGAGAAACATGGCAAAAGAAAGTAAAGAATTTAAAGCAAAGTATTTCTTGGGAAAATGAAGACTGCTGAATACTGCAGTCATTAAGAACAAATGTAATGATTTTGTTCGGCTATTTGGAATATTCCAATGCTACTTTCAGTCTCCATATTTTAGGTATTTATTGGCTCAAATCTAAAAAGTTTTCTTATTCTAAACCCCCCTCATTTATTGTAGGTAGACTTACCGTTCCTTAGTGGGATTAAGGATTCTCTGCACAAGCACGTAAAATTATGTATAGTAAAACTTTATTCCTTATAAACTGCTAATAATTTGCATACTTTCCATTTTGCTGCATGGATCAAAATGTCTTCGTATACTATACATCACATCTCAATTTGATATGCATTTACTCTGCCATTTGGAAGCCAAAAATACAGCACACATGTTGATGTTTTTCCTGCAATGAAATGAATAGATGCTCAAACTATAATTGCAATCCACTGTTTGCTAAACCTGCAGGCAGAGCCAAAGCACTACAGAAAAAGGAGTATTTTTCATTTTGTTTCCTCACATTTTCAGGGCTGTGTGTTTTTGTGACTCTTCAAAAAATAAATTTGATCATTTGCTGCCAAACTGAAACGAAAAAGAATATTTTCAAGAGCTGAAAGGAGAAAATTGTGCTTTAGGGATTACAAGATGAAGGGGATAAAACTATCTGGAGGATAAAACTGCTGTGGGTACACAGGGTCTTCCCTTTCTTCTTACCATGTGCAGAGCAGTTCCTGAGGGGTTACATACAAAGGCTCTCCGTGAAGGGGAACGCTGCAACTGTGTGTACCTGGCTGTGCCACTGAGGCTTGGGGCGAGCAGAGGGACACTTACAGGCTTGGCCATGGGCCTGGCCAAGAGCACAGGAGTGGAAACTTCTGTGCCACTGAAAAGGGACTTGGAGAGCACTGGCAGTGTCTTCTTTCTCAGCCAAACACAGGAGCACTGGCAGTCTCTCAACATGTTATTTGAGACGGTTTCAGGCTTGAAAAGTTCTTGCTCTTTTGAGGAAGCTCAGTTAGCTCCATGCATGTGTTTTTGGGCTAGAGCTGTGTGGCTGCTCTCCTCCAGGAGAGGTGGGCAGTGTGGCCAGAGGTCTTGGTGTCTCTGGGGTGACTGTACTGTTGTAGAAGGGTAGATGTAGTTACATCCATCTGCCGGGAGCTGCCTGTAGCAGGATATGTAGTATGTTCCCCTTTTCTTGGTGTCTTCACAGAATCACAGAATGTGCTGAGTTGGAAGGGCCCATCAGGATACTTGAGTCCAACTTCCTGCACAGCCCTGCACAGTCACACCCTGTGCCTGAGAGCATTGTCCAAACACTTCTTGAATTCTGTCAAGCTTGGAGCTGCATCCACTTCCCTGGGGAGCTTGTTCAGTGCCCAACCACCCTCTTTGGTGAAAAACTTTTTCCTATTAGCCCACCTAAACCTCCCCCAACACACCTTCAGGCCACTCCCTCAGGCCCTGTCCCTGGTCACCACAGAGAGGAGATCAGTGCCTGCCTCTCCTCTTCCCCTCATTAGGAATTTGTAACTGCAGTGAGGTCTCCCCTCAGTCTCTTCCAGGCTGGACAGACCAAGTGGCCTCAGCCACTCCTCATACAGCTTCCCCTTCTTGCCTGCCTGTCACTGGTACTCCAGGTGTGTGTGCAGCAGCACAGCATGGGTGCCAGTCTCTGAGTTACTCTTCAGCAGAGCAGTTTCACCTTTGTGAAACTACTTTGATCCTGTACAAACCCTTCCCAATAAATCCTCTAAGGTGCCTGGCTGGCTGTTACATCTCAGGCAGCTAATGAAGGTTTACTGGGAGCCCAACAGTGACAAGCACACCCTGAGGGTCTGGGGCCACCCCTGCAGGGGTGGGTGAGAGGTCTCCTTCAGCTGGAAGTGTCCCCCCTTTGGACACTCTGGGGTAGTCAGGAGCTCAATTTGGTACTGAGCACCCCAGGCACAAGCAGAGAGAGTTAAAGTTCTGCCGTGCTGGGTCATTCTCACAACTTCCTCTGAAGTGTCAGAGTGATAGCATGGGCCTCCTGGATAGAAGAGGCAGATTTTCAGCACAGCTTCTGCCACGGGGCGAGTTTCCCTGTGCCTGCCCTCGGAGCTGTCTGCCGGCAGGATGCACAGGGGCTTGCGTTCCTCTGCACAGAGCGCGCTCCTCCCGAGGTAAGGGGCAGCGCTGAGGTATCTCCCATGACACCATCCATCACTGCGGGGCTCCGTGTCCTCCGGAGCTCCTTCCCTGCCATTCCCTCTGCTAAAGCATCCCCAACATTACTCAAGCACTTGGATTCCTCCTCTTCGAAACAGTCTTTAAAAACTATTCTTTAAATTTTCTGGTAAATAGAGTTAATCCCCTAAGAGAGGAACACTTTAGGTTGCTTAGCTGTGAGTATCTTTTATTCATGAGCAGCATACACCATACATTCACCCCCTCACTCAAGTCTCAAGCATTATTTCAGGCAGAAGAAAGCACATCTTTAGCATTGTAGGCTTTTGAACAATCTGAAAATGTAATGAAGTGGCAACACATCTCAGAGGCAATAACGTGCTGAAACATTACAAGCCTTTATAGTTAGTGGGCATTTTAAAGCTCTAACTTGTAACCAATAGAACTTTGTTAATTAAATACTTTTAAATACACAGAACTTTTCTCCTTCTCCCTATGTGTATCAAGTGAATCCTAAATGATAAACTGTATCAGTGCTTTTTCTCATAAACTGCTTGGTTTTAACTTACAAGGTCCTTAACATAATTTTCTCTAGTACATCCAGTAATTCCCTTTCTTTTCTGGATGTCCCAAAGAGGGGCATACAAGTGTTCATAAATCTAGTGCAAGCTTAAAACCTGCTGTTTCCCCTCTCAGAATTATTTTTTTTAAAACACAGGTGAAATATAAAGCCTAGTGAGTGCAAAGGTTGGTCTCTTCATTATTTTAATACTTGTCTTTGTGGAAAAATAAAGCACAGATGAAAATTCTGTAGGAAAACCTGCTGGTTCAGTCTAACTTCCTGGGTTTGGCTACTAAGCGTATTTGGTTATCAGGAGGATTAGTTAATTGTTGCTGAAATTTTAGCTTTGATCTCTCATTATAAGTTTTTTTAATTCTGAGGATTAATTGCATTTGAGAGGAAGATCCAAAGAATTTTTCTGACTCCAGAGGGTTCTGAAGGAGGCCACCTGAGGTAAATGATAGGAGAGCCCACCTCTGCATCTATATCCCTGGAATGGAATTGACCTTTTCACAGCTCAATTAAAGATCAGTTTATATAAATATAGCTTAATGTTTGACCCCAATCTCCTTTGTGTGCCCTGGTGCAGTTGGCCTGTGAATACCATGGTCTCCTATCAGAAAAAGAGACAAGATATTTGCTCAGATGTTCAGAGTCAACAGCCCAGCAGAGATGGTCCCAGCTGAGACTCTAAATGGGGCAGGTTGAAAAGCTTGGACCAGCTGTGTGGAGCTGAGCAAAGCTTGTCACCTTTGGTACTTAGCTGCCAATACTCCAAATTTTGTATTTAGCAGTACTTCATAGCTGTATGGACTTTGAAGGTGTTGTTTCTCTTCCAGCTGTAGATTCTTCATCAAGGATAAGGCAGCCTCGTGTGGGCACCCACAGATTCAGCACCCCTGATCCTCATGGGCTGTATGAGGCTGGAGAGCAAAGCCCAGCTGAGCATCTCCGAGCCTTCCCTGTTACCCACAGTAAAAGGGCTCAGTCCCACAAGACTCAGTGAGCTATCTCCCCTTGTCAGTGGGTCTTGTCCTGCCCTGTGCCCTGTACTCCTGCTGTTTGCTTTGTGCCTCTTTTGGAGCTGATCTCGCCCCACTGAGACCCTAAAACTAACCCAGCCAAAAACTGGAAAGCTTTCTGCCATGTCTCAGAGATGGGTGAGAAGGAACAGGGAAGGGTGTAGCCACAAGCCATTAGGATCAGCTCAGCTGCCCCAAAACCAAACCTTAAATACATACAGCCCCTCCTGTTTCCCTGTACGTGGATGTTCCTTGCCCTTGGCCAGAGGCATAGCTTGGACACTTATAGCCAGTGGCTGTAGATAGAGATTCTGGTGTTCAAAAATACTATTTGGAATTAATTATCCAAAAATTAATTAGTCTTAATTAATTTATCCAAAAATCAGTCTTCCAAAAGGGGGACACTGTATTCATGTTTGGAGTATCTTCTTCAGGAGTTGTGGACAAGCTTATGCTGCCCACATGCTGTACATACGAGACTGCTAAACAGACAACACCAAGGCTATTAAACCTAACCTTTTCATGAACTTCAAATTCATTGGCAACATTTATTTTAAATCACACTCTAATCTTTCAGAGAACAGTGCTTCTGCTTAGGATGCTGCTCCAAGGAGAACCAGCCACCATACAAGGTGTCCTCTTGATTTATAGCTACACAGCCTGAATTCCACATAACATGATAATATCCTATAAAGTCTCAGAGCTCTACACTGAGTCCTGCACAGATAACTGGTTGAGCAGTACACGAAGACAGGATGTGATAATAATGTCTTCAGCATGAAACGATGCTATTTGGGATGCCATACTTCTTGGATGTGGGAGCCGTAATCCTATTATCAGTCATCAACAATAAACGACACCATTGTAGATATCCATTTGCTGGAGGTGATAAAGAAACAGCCTAGCCAGCATGCTGAGGTTTCACCTGCTATTTCCTTGCAGATTTTCTCTGCAGATTTCTGCCCATCTGCAGATTTTTTTTTTTAATCACCGTAAGTAAGAGGACATTTACTTTGCTGGTTATTATTTCAAGCCACCAGTTGTATTTCAGCATTGATTTGGGGAATTCCATTCCAGGCTTTGGGGCTGTGTCCACGGCATTCTCCTGCAGGAGACTCTGCAGGTGCAGAAGGCAGGATGGTTTGTGGATGTGTTAATATCTGCACCTACGGGATAGGTAACAAAGAATAGCAGTGAAATCTGCCATAAATTACCTGGGGGATCTCAAGAAAGGTAGGCAGGTAACAGCCACGTGACAGTGCCAAGCAAACAGATGAGTTTTCATCATCTTCATGCCTAGCCCATCCTCTCCAGCTATGGCATATTTTTTGATTACACTATGTTATTTTACAACTAGTGTGAAATATTTAGGGCTTTAAATTTACATAGTCATAAGACTCACCACTTTGCAGTACATCTTACAATTCAAATACAGGAGCTGTATAATTACATACTTCCACAAACTTTTATTAGTGGAGAAAACAATTTTATTCTGGCACATTGTTGGAAATTATTTCTATAATGAAATCATAGGAAAAATTTCTTTAGTTAAATAGAAATGTAAATGAACGAATTGGGTTATCCCTCTTTAGACTTCATGTGCTGGGGTTGCAGCTATGCTTAGACTGGCTATTTGCCTTCCTGAGCTTCAAGCAACCCAGTGCAGCAAAGCAGACTGGGAGGGAAGATGCCAGTGCTGCTGCTCACTGTGCTGCCCATCAGGTGCAGATTTATGCACACCCAGTTGCTTTGGTCCTTTCTTAGCAACTTTAAGGAACTGCTGCCTGCTGCCAAGGTACAGCTGTTCATTGCCCTCTCAGCATTTCTTGACCATCTACAGGACTCACAGCTGTGCACAATGCAAGGAAGCACTTCACAGGCACAGCCTCACTGTGTGAGTAGGAAGGTTACCATTCGCTTTTCTCCTGGGGATCAGTTACTAGACTGCAACACGAGCTTTCTCTGTGACAGGCTGGTGCAGGGGGATCCCTTCCTATCCACACCTCTGATGCTGGGTGCTTTTGACCCATTTACAGTAAGAGGTTCACCTGAACTCACCCAAATTCACTTCTCTATTTTCTTTCTTCCCTAACTGCTTATTTTCCCCAAATTTCCCTACCTTCACATATGTACAAATACAAATCTCCAGCTCCTAACTCTGGTCACAGATGATGCTTTTGGGTCAGTGCTTAAGACATGTGCCCATCCCACAGGTTCCCACCTCTTTCACTGGGCACTTTCTCAGGCAGGAAGAGATGTGGCAAAGGAAAGTGGACAGCATTTGTCCAGCATGAAGCTGACCTTGGAGAAGACCACAGAGAGAAGAGGCTTAGACAATCTTCCCATGACTAAAGGAAGAGATGGAAACAGTATTTCCAATGAGATAGAGGTCCCACTGCATTTCTGCAGTGCACATTTTTAGCCTTTTACACATCCACTCTTTCCCTGGCCAGTCACCTTTTCTTGCTAATCAGTAGCACAGATGTCAGTGAATTACTTTCTAATTTCACACTCCTCTTGGCTAGGAATCACAGGAGGCCCTGCAGCTCCTTGCACAGCACCCCATGCCAGCACCTTTGCTACGGGCTAGTTTACTTTGCTAAACCTTGCACTGGACACCTTACATGTTGACACAATGAATTCCTACACAGAATGGCTTTTAAAAATGGCATTTCTGTCAAATCAACTGTTACCCATAGTTTCAAAACACACACGGGATCAAAGTTCTGTTTATCCCAAGTTTAATAATTACCTTAGCAATGCAAAGCTGAGCCCAGTGGCACAATAAAACTTCCTGTCCACTTTGACATCTTGTATGTTGATGTTGACTCGTGACTTAGTCACTGTTTACAAATATTGGCCTGGGAGGTCCTTATGGATCAAAATAAATTATATTATCAGGAAAGTGAAAATGGACAAACCCTACAAAAGTGGCCTTAATCTGATGAAAATACCCTTTAAATTAAACAGGTGGTGGAGCTAAGCATCTTCTCCAGGATTTTGGATTCTGATTGAGGGGCAGATTTACATTTATTGGAGCCGAAGGATTCATTCATTAAATGCAACCTACAGAGCACTAACAAGAGGTGAAACCAGGGTCACTCTTTAACTCATGGATCAATAAATCTTTTCCATCCTTGAACTGTAATGTCAAATGCCATTGCCTAAAAATTCCTCAACCAACACACCAACCTATATCCATTATAGCTATATTCTCATTTTAGGGTACAAAGAGTGTGCACATCATCTCAGCTACACTTCCCAGCTGATTGTGCAAGTTATTTTACTCGCAGGCTAAAGCATATTCTAATTTCAACATCTATAAATAAGTAAATATGTTCTGATTCATATTAAACATCCATAAGTTTCACATTGACAAAGCAGTAATTATTCTCCAACTCTTCCATTTCTTAATAAGAATAAAACCTTTGCCTAAACTCCATATTCACAGTGACAACACAACGTTAACATCTTTGTAATTCAGATAAGCGAGATCTTCTTTAAGAAATTCAGGGGGAAAATATGCAACCTGACAGAACAGCATGAAGCTTCCACATAAGAATCCTAGGAGAAAGTGTCTACATATTTCAGAGTAAAATCAAAGGAAACCATTAAAAAAGAGCACATTGTCTAAAATGTGTTGAAATGAGACATGTATTTATTCTCTCCCTGAGGTAAAAACCTGTACAACTTTGGGTTAACAATCCATAAATTATCAAGTCATTTCTCACTTGTGGAATAAATAGCATCCAAGAGTGTCTGCATCCACACATCAGCTGAAGCTGGAGAAAGCTGAATTTACAAAACATTGAATCAGGAGGTATGTGAGACTCAGTAAACAGCACAAAATCGAGTGACTAGAACAAGGAATATTGCAGCTAATCATCAGGTTTTCAGCTTTTCAAGAGTTTCTGCTGCAGTTCATGGGGTGCTCAGGACCCCTCTGCAGAGCCTGACAGAAAAGCAGGCAAAACCAGGGAGGCAGGTGGGTGTAGAGGGTGGAGGAGCCAAACTGACAAGACCCAGCCTGGGCAGCAGCTCTTGGTTCAACCATGTTTAGTGATGGTATTTTGGGGCCGCTAATGAGTTTGGGATGGGCACAGGTGGTTGATATGATTTGAATTCCTGGCTGAGCTGTGCCTTTCCCTCCCAGAGCCCAGCCCCATCCTGCTGGCTGTCCCATGTGGATGTAGGTTAGTTTTCAGAAAAGACCAGCAAAGCTGGAGTTCTGCCTGCTCCTCGAGTCAGTGGGGAGGAGGGTGCCCACCTACTGCAGAGTCCCAGGCTTAGAAGCCTTGATGGTAAAAGCACAAACCAAAGAGTTTCAGCACAGGGTGCCCAGGAGCCTCAGCCCGTGTCCCTTCCAGGTCCTGCCCTCTCTGGGTACGTTGCTTGAGCAGAGATTCCTGTGTTGGAATGAGCGCCCTGTCAGCCAGCCTGCAGAGCACAGGGGAGAGGGCTTGGGACTCACCACAGTGCTGGAGTCCATATTCTAATGGCACGTCAGAGCACCTCACAGGAGGCATCTGGCTCCTGCAGAAGCCTGGTCCAGCCTGATGGTGGTCCACAGTGCCCTGGAGCAGGACTGAGATGCTGCCAGGATAGACCCTGGACCCAGGAGTGCTCTGGCAGCACAGCTTCAGCATCATGTGTGGATCAGCCCTGAATTTCAGAGCATGTCAGCAGTTACCTTCTGCCTTCTGACTAATGAACTCCTGGTCTCATTACATATTTTTAAGGGCAGGTATCCAGAGGCTGAGAGGATCACATGGTGTAGCTCCTGGTGGTGAAGAAGTGCCCGTGTTGGCAGACTCTGGAGGAACCACAAGTCATTTGCCTGTGGAGAACTAAACAGGACCTCATCCTGCAGCACTCAGAGGGTGAGTGCTGGGCCTCTGAGGAAGCATGAACTGGGCCAAGAGCATCAGTGCTAGAGATTAGCATGAGTAAACACAGGCAAACAAATTACAGAGGGGAACAAGAAACCGACAAAGATGAATGTGGCAAATGAAATGTAAGAAAGTGTGTTAATGTGGGTCAGACAAAGACTTAAAAAGTCTTGTACTCAGGATATTAAAATTGCACTCCCTGGTGTGTACCTACCTGCACCTCTCTCCTAAACATTATTTCTGCTACATTTGCCTTGAATTAAGAAAGAGGTTTTTCATCTTCGAAGCAGTCAGACCTGCAATTACACCGACCCAAGTTTTGCATGAGGTAATATTTTTTTTCTGCCTTAAACACAATTTGTACTCAAAATGAACTTGTTAAATAGTCTGTCATCTTGCATTTCCTTCTGTAAAGAGCAGACAATACCTGAATAGTTAATGAACTGCAGTGCAGTTTAATCAGAGTGGGAAAAATACTATTTCAAACAAAGAACGAAGTCATCCCCTCCGGTTTCTCCCACTGTCTCCAGCTTCCTGCAATAGTCACTGGGTTGCCAAGTCATACTCTGCACATGATGTCCTTTGAGCATGTCCTGAGCCAACTGGCCTGAGCCCCAAGGGTGCACACACATTTTGGGAGCTGATGCTCCCCATCACCTTGCTTCACAAGCAGCTGTTTAGGCCAAGGTGAGGTGAAAATGCCAAGGCAGTGTGCTCCAAGTCATGGACCAGTACCCCAGCCCTGTTCAGGCTGTGCAGTGCCAGTGTTTCAGCCTACATAGGGGCATAAAAGGGCTGGATGCCTTATTCACCCAGTAAGTAATTTACTATGATATGTTCATACCAGTATACAAGAGCATTGATGTGCCTCCAGTCGTAGTGCTGAACCCAGAAATTTTGCTCAGAGGAGTCATAACCTGCAGTAGGAAAGAGCTCTGGAGCTGCACACTGGAGTGCATGTTGCAGAGCTCTGCCAAATGTGATATTACCAAAATAGCTTTTGTTCCAATACATTGGGCACATAGAAGGAAAAATATTACCTATTGTCTGGGTTGTAAGTTCCCCTTTGTATAAAATATGAATAACATTTCTTAACTGCGTTTGTGAAATGCTTTGTCCCTGGGCACAGAATCTATACACAGCCGCAGCATTGCCGTTATTTATGACTTTCCTTAAGCACCAGGAGTTATGAAGATGTACTTTTACTTTGATCCTTCACAGACCCGGTAGCCTGCAGGAAGAATACAATTCATCAATGGTTTTGTTATGTGTGTCACTGTAACGGAGGGCAGGAATGAGATGCAGCATTCCTCTGCCACCTGGGAGCATCCGCTACCCAGCAGCATGAAGGCGGATGGGTAACATCCTCTCAGCAGGTGAGCTGCGTGAAAACGCAAAGACATAAAGTGGTGATTGTGGCTGGGAAGGGGCCGTTAAGGAAATTTAATTCAGCTGACTGTGATGAGTAAAGAGGCCATCAATAGTTCCTGCTACTGGCCAGTGAGTTATTGGGTACGTGATTTCCGCAATCTAACTCCCTTAGCACATTGCTATATTAAATCTTTTGTTGCTTTTGTTGTTTTATCCCTAAAGAATATGAGAAAGGTGAATTGCTGACTTTCCACAGCTTGCTTTGGCTGCAAATGGAGCTTCAGCTCCTCAGGGCTTTGGCTCATGGGCAGTGAAGCAAACAGCGAGGCAGGTGAAGATGGAGCTGTCTCCCACCTGCCTGCCAGAGGTTACTGCTGCTCTAATGGTGTCAGCAGCAGAAAATATCTGCCCAAGTCAGCTCAAGCTGGGGCACAAGGGTGGAGCAGCAGAGATGTAGGTGCTGAATCAGCTCTGTTTTGGAGAACAGAGGGATGTTAGCAGCAGCACAGGGGCAGGGCAGGGGCCACTGCAGGACTTGTTTAAGCAGCTATGCCAAAGCCCACAAGCATGTTTTGCACTTCTTTCCCTGGGATTATGTTTTGTTGGCCAATAATCTAGAAAAGAGGGAGAAAGCCAATATTGTGACCTCACTATTACCCACATGAAAGATCATATCTTTCTGAGCCTGATGCTAATTTCATTAGTGGTGGGGCTGGGCTTTAGTAAGCACAAAATAATACTAACTCAAAGAAATGCATCTTGCTTAAAACTCACTATTATATTCAAAAGCAGTAAAATTGCAAAAACTGAATGAAAATAGCACAAGGAGTACCAGGAGTAAACTGCAATCCCTCTGATTCAGTCTGTGCATTTTTGGTGTGGGGAGAAGAAAATATAATAGACAATAGGGTGCCATGGGACAGAATAACACAGCCAGACAGGGTCCCCATGACTCATACCCAGAAGATCTTTCCTCGGGAGTGAGAGTCATAATGATCCACAGCAAACTGTTGTAACCTGCTAAATGTCACAAGTGTCTCTGAAGCCACATTAGCTTCCCGCAGCGATGATTTTTCTAAATACGTGACATCGTGCTTTGTTCTGCTCCCTGCCAAACACATCTAAAGGCACTACCTTGACTCCCCTTTGAGAGGTCTGTCTGAACCACTCATTTCTCTTTGTCTCTCCCTCATCCCCCTCCCCAGTACTGGGCGATGCTCTCTTCACTTCCAGGAGAAATGACAGCAGCATTCTGCTTCTTGGAACAATGTTCTGGTTTATCTCCAGGAGTCAACAGTAGGTGGTTTACTTTCTGGCATTTCTGTCTCTTTTTTGTTACTTTTCTAGGCCATTTGCCAAAGGGAAAAAAAACCCCCCGAATACTATACTTTGCATTTCTACATCTTCTTCCATTCAAGGCTTCTCAAGTATTTAACAAACACCCTTAAATTCCGAGCCAGGCTGCTGGCAGGTGGATGCAGCCGCTCTGGCTTCACCAAGGAAATGCTTCCCTGGGCCACTCCCTGGGCGGGACAGGGGTGTTCGGCTGCAGGAGAGCTGCAGATGTGCAGCCATAACAGGGTAAATGCAAAGGCAGCTGCAGGCTGAGATGAGTTTTCCCTCCTGCTACTTCCTAAAGCTGTGTTCATTTCACACTTGGACACAGCGGTGGTGGTAGCTCTTCAGTAAAAGCCCTGTTGGGAGTCTCCAGGTCAGATTGCCATTGGTCTCTGTCCCAGCCCTGGCTGGTCACTCAGCGAGGAGGGTGGCAGAGTGGACAGGCAGAGCTGGTCACAGAGCAGAGACCACAGCAGCTCTGGGACAGGGCTGCTCCTGCAGCTGCACCTGCAGCAGTGTGGGAGTGACACCCATGCCTGGAAACACAGGATTTCCAGATCTGCGGTGAGGAATTAAGTCTGTGTGTACAGCTAGTAAAGATAACTCCTTTCCTCTTATCTTACTGGAAGGAGGAGCAAGAGAAGGGCCCAGAAATTAGCCAGATAGTGTTGCCAGGAGCAGTGCTCTGAGCCCCCTGTGACAGCTGATAAAGGCTGTTGTGACCACGAAGCGGCAGAGACAATGCTGTGTCCCCAGCCCCGCCTGAGAGCAAAGGGGGAGGATATGTGAGTTACCAAGTCTCCCCTGGTCACTTTGGAGACATCACCTGCCTCCTTCTTAGGGGCACAAGCTGGTGTCATGTGCTCTTGTATCACATGTCCTTTTAGAAAGAATTTTGGAGACAAAATAGTGCACACCCCTGAGAGTTTCTTCCAAGTTACACAGGTGTCTCAGGGAGAAGATCATGGCACAGCAGCCACCTTGACAGTTCAGTTGCATGGACCAGGGGCAGGACAGGGGTGTAGGGACATACAGGCACTCAGGCTGACCATTGATTTTATTGTAGAACGAGCTTCAATTGTCTGGCAGAAGTTCATATCTGGATATATGAATTTGAGCAATGGGGCCACACTGGAGTTACCGAGGTCCTCTGTGAGGGGCTGGGGCATCCTGGGGGCTTCAGATGAATTGTGAGAAAACAGAATAAATGTAAAGATGAGCAGGGATCTATGGGTACACCCTAGGATTTGTTCCAACCCCATAAACACCCATCAGAAATCTTTAAACCTGTTATGAGTCAACACACAAGGACCCAGCAGTGTATTGTAAGACACCACTTTCACAGGTTCATCCCCTCCCCTCAGTGGCAGCTCTCCAAAAACTTGCTCAGTTTTATGAGTATTGTGTGTCTTCACACCGTTGTGCCTGTGTCATACATGAAGTAGGAGGACCCACATCTGCTGGGGATGTTGCTCTCTGAGAAGTGCTTCTTGAGGGGTTACCAAGGTGTTGAAGAGTGAGCAAGGAGCTCACTGGACTTAGAGAGCTTGACCTGCTCAGCTTATCGAAGAGACAGATAAGAGGAGACCTCTTATCTGAGAGAGCAATAGAGTTTTTGGCCAGAAAGCCCTGATCTGGAGCTCAGTGTCCCCGGTAGAGTCCCTGTGATCCACCTCGCCGTGCATTGGAAGGATGTCAGGAGCACCTTTGCACTTAACAGTTGTGGAAGCAGACTCCAGCACAGACCACTTCATATCATTGTTGGAAAGGGAGCTTGGTAGCACTGCCATCAGTGTCTAACCTAGTCACACCCCGAGCCTGCTGCCTGTCCTGGGCCAGCTGACACAGTCTCATGTTAAAACTTGAGGAACAGATTTCCCCAAGAGAAGCTCTGGGCAGAGATGGGACCCTGGCAGTTGTCTCACAATGGCTGGATCACTCCTTAGGAGTATAGCCATGATTCCTCTTGGGGATAAAAGTGTTATGGTCTCTTTTATACTTTACATGTTACAATATATTTTCATCGACAATCACTCTGAGCAGATTCTCAGTGACCTTCTTAAAGGGAGTTGGGAGGTATATTTGACTCATAAGTGATGAATTTTAAACTTCTTGTGGAGGATTTGGAATAATGAAAAATATCTGCTTATTCCATAATATTCTGGCTTATCTTAATACTTTGCTTTGCTGCTAATAAGAATTAAGATTATTTTAAATTAACCTATGAATCTGATTTTCCAACCAGTCTTATTTTGGTTGAAAAAGTCATCTTGTTCTCAAAACTGAAGTGGAAGTTCCATTCCCAACTTCCTTACTGCATTCACATCATCACAGTATGTTGGCCCTGTGTTCTATTGTTGTGATGTATTTCCTGGATAGTACTTGCTCTGAAAACCAACTAATTTTACAGCTTGCAAGCAGATAAAATTAAATAAAAGTAGTATAGCTATGCAGTTCTGGGGGTGCAAGGCTCTGAGGAGATATTTTCAGTAAATTATTTGTGCTGGGAAAAAGAAAGACATTACCCACAGTTTGTTTTCTGTTTGCATGTTTTCATCACGGCATCATCTGCTTCACATCAGCCATGCCATGACCCCCATCCTGTGCTGCTCTCTTCAGGCTGGGCCCACACAGGTGAGGCTCTAAGGGTTCCTGACACCCAGACAGAGGTGGCTTTGCCCAGCGTGCACCTCCACTGCTCAGGCTTGATGCTCCTGACACCCGGCTGCCCCCTGCACGGGGCACGGCAGTCGCTGACCTCTGGGCCCAGGAGAGCTCACACTCACACTCATACTCACACTCTCTCACACACACACACACACTCACACACACTCACACTCACTCACACTCACACTCACACTCACTCACACACTCACACTCTCCCACTCCCACCCCACGGTCCCTCAGCCCCCGCAGCCATCCCGCGGGCTGTGCAGTGCATCCCCACCCTCATCCGTGCTGCTCTCCCATCCGTGCTGCTCTCCCATCCGTGCTCAGGCAGCCTCTGCTGCCGGGCGCTGTGTGGAGCCCGTTCATGTCAAAAGCCAGAGCCAGGCTCCCACTCCCACCCCAAAAGATCCTCTTTAAACACAGAAGAAAAAAAAAAAAAAAAAAAAAAGAAAAAAAGGAAATTTATTTAAGTACAAAAAGGGA